>BMAO01033846.1:32461-63798 GCA_019973975.1 Trichonephila clavata | reverse complement strand
TAAAAGAACGTAATGTGTATTAATGTATTTTGCTTTCTTTGCTATTAATATTTAATTTTTTAGAGTTGTATCCTTATTTTCAAATTTGAATGTCTATATTGGAATTTTTATCTCCGATTAATATTAATTTTGCAAAGGCCTATATTTTATTGTATGGTATGTAAAATCACTGAGGTCAGTGATTCCCAGGATGGCTGAACTTGTAGGAAAGGAGTGCAAGTTTTCTTTTACTTCTTTTGATTTTTATTGTAAGAGATGGCACCACTAATCGAAACCACGTGAGTTTTAGCTGCGCGATACGATGAGATTATGTATTTATAAAGGTGGTAGAAAGAAGAAACTGGGAGTTGCACCAAAGCTTGAACGAAGGCAGGTCAGAGGAAATCGCTCTCTCCGTTGTTTTGAGAAAGAGTACGTGTTTTCGGAATTAGTATGGTGTTATCTCGAATAATTTAAAACCCCTTGTAAATAGTTAATGTTTTAGTTGTGTTATTAATAAATTAAGTTATTTTAACTCTGCGTGCTTATTTTAACATTAAAATCGAACCTTCCCCTAGACGCCGTCCCACATGTATATATATTGCAATATTGTAATATTTCACGATAATTTTCTCTTGAGTTCTGTTTAATTTGTAATGGTCCTTACACTGCGAGAAACGATGTTCAAACTGAGAGAAAACAGCTCACTTTTGAATACTTCACATTCTCAAAATAGCTCCGATGCATGCTTACTCAAATCTGAGAATCGCATATTCTCATATTGAGACACAAGTACATTCTCATTTTGAACCTGTTACGGGATCAAATTTTGAGAATGAAAGATTGATATGAGTATATAATGCACTCATATTTGAATCTGTTAATGTATCAAATATGAGTTAAAACAATAAAATGAGTATGTATAGCATTTATTTTCGTACTGTTGTATCTAATATGAATTTTTAACAGAAAATATTTATTAACCCAAATCTTAAGGATTTAAAATGTGATACCCGAGTTGTAAATTTTCACTTTCTACATCTTACGTATTATTTATTTTCATTTCATGAAATTTTTACACTTAACTTCGAAATCAAAATTCATTTTACATTTATTGTGTGTAACAAAAAGGTACTCGCATATTATCGCGAAAGTGCCTAAGTAAAAATAACTCGCCAAATTGGCAGTAACGATTTCGCATGTGTCCTACGCGCTGAATTAGCAACCATGTACTTCGTTTTATATAATGTCGCCAATACGGTGGCGACAATACGCAAGTATCAACAAAAATATTACTTTTCGAAAGAAAAAAAATGCAACTATTATTTGATCACAAACTGCATGTCTTCGAACTTATGCCGCAAATATAAATCTTTGAAAACTGCAAAAATAAATTCGATGTTATCGTTTAACAAATGTGTATGCATTTTGAATTAGTTCCAGAAGCAATTTGATTCATTATTTATATTTATGTTTCTCTAGAAGCATTATATTGTTTCCTTAAAATCATATACAAGCAGAAAATTAACTTTTATTTAAAAAAATTCAGCCCTTCAATAATAAGTTATTAGAAATATCTAGGAAACATTATGATAAATAACAGATTTTTCTAAGTAAAAATTTCAAAACAATGCCAGAAAGAAATAGCTTTTTTACATATTATGTAACCTGAAGAAAAAAACCTTTTGACTAAAGTAACACTCATTAGGCCCAGGTGTGTAAGTACTCTTTATATCAATTGTTTTGTTTAAATAGAAACCTATCCACATGGAAATAAAGAAAATGCATTGCTATATTACCAACTAAGCTCATTTTTTGTTAAAGCAACTGATTTTACACTTTCCTATCACCAAAGAAAACAAATATAATAGTTTTTAAGTTAATGTTTTTTTAATTAAAATACTTAAAAATTTTAGTCCTTAGAAGAATGTAAAAACAACTCTAACAGTACATTTTTGCATTAACAAAACACACATTTAGTTTTTAACCTAATGGAAAGAGCTTTTAGAGAAGTTTTCAGCACCCATTCAGAAGAAAAAATAACATCATAAGGACCAATAGAATCATAATTTAGCAATTTTACTTGCTGTACAGAATTTTATTTTCAATACCTTTTTTCAATTATTCACTGTTAACAAGAAAAATAAAACAAACCAAAATCATATTGCTGAAATATTTATTCTGGAAATTATACACATACATATATACATAAAAATAAACAAGAATATAAGTGAAATTTTTTTTATAAACACTATCTAATCCATATTATAGTCAACTCCATCCTTATTTGTGCAGAACAGATTATGTTTTAGTGTATAATATACATTTTAAATATAGGAAAGTGTGTAAAAGTACATAAATAAACAACTTTTTAATTTTTTTTATCAAATCATGTCTTTGAGTTACAAAATGTGAGTGAAAATGCCTTTCAAACAGTGTTGTTTCAAATAAATTACATGTTAGGATATGCGAGTCATCTAAATTATTTACTGCAGAATTTATAGATAGCTGGTTCTGAAAGGAATTTTGAAAGTTCTCATTAGAGTAAAATTTTTACAAAGGTTGTTCATAATTATATAGTTTTCGAAATGACTATCTACAAAATTTAGCATAACACATGTAGTGATATGCTATGCCTGTATGAGTATTTAGAACATAATGACAAAGATACAATGTGAAACCAATGGTCTTTGGCAGAAAGTGCAAAATGTATGAAATTCATAGATTAATTTTATCCATAAAATATGTATAAAAAAAAATTCAGAGCTATATCAAAATTTAAAACAAATTATGAGTGGAAACATTAAAAATCAAGATTTGTACTAACAAGCAGAAATGAAATTAGTGCAAATTAAAAATACAGCATTCATAATTTAGAAACAAGATAAAAGATTTAAAAAATACAATTTTTATAAATATTGCACGTCTACCTGAATTTCACATTTATAAAAACAACAGTTAAAAAAATACCACACATTGGAACAATATATACAGGAACTAATTTGCTATCAGTACACTACACATTAAACATCTTTTAGAAGTGGTTTTGAAATCGCTGCAAAAATTTTGGCATCCAATAGTATTCAATCAATGATGATGGTCTCCCACTAAGAACTCAACATGACAATAATTTAAAAGATTGGCTTATTCCTGGCAAAAAAGGAATTACATTAAGAAGCAAAAACATAAGTACTTTTTTTTATAGAAAACCAATTAGAAAAATATGAATGCCAGGATTTAAAGAAATAGAACAAAAGATATTTAGAAATGCCAAGAAAAGAAGCCGAAAAAAATAAAGAAATTGAAACTGGAAAAATAATAACTGCGTATAAAAGTGTGGGGTGCTCAATATCAATTGTTATAATTTCTTACTAGTTCTATTCCAAAATGCAGAGTTAGTGTAA
Organism: Trichonephila clavata; assembly: GCA_019973975.1. NCBI lineage: Eukaryota > Metazoa > Arthropoda > Arachnida > Araneae > Nephilidae > Trichonephila > Trichonephila clavata. Next base: position 60,415 of record BMAO01033846.1, on the reverse strand, counting down.
AAATGTAGTACAGAGGACCCCACGCCTTTACCACGATGACATTAATTTTCTAGTTAATCATTTTATTCTTATATTAAGATTTATTTCTTACTTTTTAGTTTGATAAAAATGCATGTTTCTTAAAACTATAATTTAAATTAATTGTGCTTCAAATACGTCAGACTGAACAAATTACGTATTATCACAACAAATGCCAAATCTAATAATAACACACCAAGTTGGCAACCCTGATTGGTAATTGCGTCTTACTGCAACCTATTAGCGATATTATATGAAATGAAGCACCTGGCAGCCAATTCAGTGTGTACCACACATAGGAAATCGGGGTGGCCAACTCAGCGAGTTATTTAGAGTCAGCGATTGTCGCAAAAATACACAAGTACCCTCCGAGTTCCTGTGTGTTGAACGTGCTGAATTGGCAAACAGGTGCTTTGTTTCATATAATGTCACCAATTGGTTGTGATAATACGTAAGTACCAAGATTTATGTTTTTTCACTTGTGTACAACATACCTGCATACAGGAGTTTTTGTACCCAAGCTGTATTAATTTTTGGTACTTTCATAATATTGCAACCATATTGGTGAAATTATATGTAATACAACACATGGTAGTCAATCTGGCGCATACGACACATGCAAAATCAGGGTCACCAACTTGGCACGTTATCTTGAACATTGGCATTGTTGTGGTAATATGTATCGTAAAATCTGGTTGGTGTATGGTGCACACTTTTAACACAAAAAATAAGATTGAATTTTATGCGTGCCCGTTATATACCAGGTATAAAAATAAGAGCTTTAAAAAATGTGAGCACAGGAAAAAAAAAATTAGATTTCTACATAGATCAAAATAATGGTTACTTAAAAGAAATGGCATTCCTTATGAACTTAAAGGGTTGCACTTCTAGATGTATACTATTTTTTACTAAAGCTTAGAATAAATGACTTTCAAACTTTAAGAGCATGACTCGCATACATCTCAGGTTTCTTCATGAAAATTGGGGTGCACATTTTCAGCAAATAAACATAAAAATTAAAAATTGCTACTTGAAAGTATAAGTGCATGTAATACGATGGTATACATGATATGCCAGATTTTATGGTAAAAACATCATTTTTCTCTACCTTTCTTTAATGAGTAAAAGCATAAAATATATTTATATTGGGTTAAATATAAAGAATCTGATATATATACTTCATTTATTTTCATCCAAATAAACAAAACACTATATTCACAATAAAGGAACCATAAAATAAATGTAATGAAATAATTTCTTTATGAGAACTTTTAAGACATTTTCCATATGTTTACCAATAAGCTAGAAAAGTTCTTTAAAATCTACAAGAAATTAGTCTCTTAAAAAGATTACTAATTGAAAACAAAAATTTATTTTGTAGGCTTGCCTTTTTCAAGACATGCAAGCTATTTTAAAGTTCAATATGAAAATAAAACTATTCCAATGTAGCAAAGGAATACTTAAATTATTATTTGCCTATAAGCAAGTGCCCAAAAAATCAACAATGTGACTTATTATGAATCAAGTAAATTTCATTAAGATATGTGACTACCCAAAATTCGCAGTTTTGGTGAAAATTTTCAAAAATTACTTTTGGGTTTTTATTTTAAAGACTATACATTTAAGATTCCAAAAACACTCTATTTTTGTTTCTATGATATCTAGAAGCAAAGTTATAGCATAATTAGTAAACTGGAATTGGAGTTAACAAAACCAGATGCTGATCCCTACACAAAATATTTTTAAGATATTGAATTTAAATTTTCAGAACATGTTTTATTTAGTTCTATCTGTGTTATGAATCAAACTCTAATCTCTGTGTATATACAGTGAACCCAAAAAGTGTTCGTACACTTGCAATTTCCTATAAAATTTATTGTTTCCGACTAATAAAAATTAATATTTTGGAATTGTAATTTTTTTATATCTGCAACTTGTTTTTGATGGAATGACATAATTATTTTTTTTAAAGATAGTATAACTATTATTTTTAAAAATTAATAATCAAAAAGCTACAGAAAAATTACGCCACTAAAGTCTTCGTACACTTAAATATCTCAACATAGCTTTAAATATTGTATTTCTTTCTTAATTTAGAACTTAATAGGATATCTTTTAGTGTCCACAACAACTTTTGGACATCTTGATATAGATTTATTGAGTTTTTGTAATTTCTGCATTGATTTTCCTCCATGCTTCTGAGATTATTGTTTTTACTTCCCATTATGTGTTTATATGTCATGCTTTCTTTTTATTTTAAATCTAGTTCTCCCCAAATATGCTCTGCTGGGCTAAATAAATTGATTGAGGACGTGTTTTCAAACTTTTGGGTACAGTTATAGAGACACCAGCAGTGTACATTGAGAGCAGTTCGCTTGGCGTCATTATCCTGTTAAAAAATGAAGTCGTCTAAAATATCCAAATTTTGAGAGGATAATTTAAAATTTCTCTTTAAAATATTTAAATAGAGCTCATGATTCTCAATACCATCAAAAAATACCAAATTACCTAATTCCTGAAGCCTATTTACACCCCCCCCTCCCCGCAAGAACACCTCTGTGTTGAATCATGGAGGTGGAGGAGCTCTTGTTCCACATAAATTCACTGGATTAAATGCCTCATTTTTTCCTTTAAAACTATTATATGCCCATCAGAACCAAAAATGTTGAATTTTCTGTCATCCCAATCACTTTCCTGTCAATTTTGAATTTTCTGAAACTTAAGTCACAAGAATCTAGTTGGATGAATGAACCATGGAAGTGGAAGTGTTCTTGCGTGGGGGCGTAAATCAGCCACAGAATTAGGTAATTTTTGATGGTATTGAGAATCATGAGCTCTAGTCAAATATTTTAAAGAGAAATTTTAAATTGTCTGTCCAAAATTTGATATTGAACACGACTTCATATTTTAACAGGATAATGAAGCCAAGCGTACTGCTCTCAATGTACACCGCTGGTGTCTTTATAACTGGCCCAAAATTTTGTGAAAACACCTCCTCAATCAATTTATTTAGCCCAGCAGAGCATATTTGGGGAGAACTAGATTTAAAATAAAAAAACATGACATAAACACATAATGGGAAGTAAAAATAATAATCACAGAAGCATGGAGGTAAATCGATGCAGAAATTACAAAAACTCATTAAATCTATATCAAGATGTCCAAAAGTTGTTGTGGACACTAAAAGATAGCCTATTAAGTTCTAAATTAAGAAAGAAATACAATATTTAAAGCTATGTTGAGATTTTTGTTAAGTGTTCTAAGACTTTAGTGGGGTAATTTTTCAGGAGCTTTTTGATTATTAATTTTTAAAAATAATAGTTATGCTATTTTTAAAAAAATAATTATGTCATTCCATTAAGAACAAGTTGCAGATATCATAAAAAAATTACAATTTCTATACATTAATTTTTATTAGTCGAAATCATTAAATTTTATAGGAAACTGCAAGTGTACGAACACTTTTGGGGTTCACTGTATTTATGTACTTCATTGCATTTAAATGTAAAAAATATCATTAATTTTTTAAAAAATCGAGTTTTTGCATAAAATTTGGCATATTTAAAAAACTTTTAAAAGTAATACATATCTTTTAATTCCTAATATATAAAGATGTTCCATTATTTATGTACTGTATAAATATTATTTGAATACATTCATTAGAATTTTGTGTAAAAGATCCTAATTGCAATTTTTCATGAAAATTTTACTAAACTCCACAATTTTTATAATTATAAAACTCTCCAGAAAACAGCAAAAGGGTTGAAAATTAGTTAAACATGAAGCTAAAGAGTTTGAGCTATAATTATGGTGAGTTTAAGAAATGTACAGCTAGTAGAACATTTTTCATATTGTATTTAAATCTTTAAAAGCATTGTCTGAGAAACTATGTTTTTTGGCTTCACGGTAAAGTTCACAAATGGATTTCTTTTTAAGACATTGAATTAACATTTTAAGAAAACTTTTATTTTATTTTATTTGTATTATAAACTATAATCTCTGTGTATGTATATATGCATTTTATTACACATACAATTTGTGAGAAAAAATATGCTTTTTTTTTTAAAAAATTGACAAATTTCAAAAAAATAATGTAACTCTTATCGCTCTAGGCACAGATAATGATGTTATTTGAGTGCAGTTTTAATATTATTTGAATATATTAATTAGAATTTTCAATACAAGGTTTACTGTAACTGCAATTTTTAACTAAAAATTCCCAATCTATCCAAAATAATTTAAAATTTTGTGGAATTGTATTTTAATTCCTGACTCAAGTGTAGTATAGGGGAGAGGGCCCTTTCGATTTTTATATAGATATTATTGGTGAGATAACGAATTCATTCTGGCTTCGGGAAACCTATCGCTAAGTGAAGTAGCTTGGCGATCGATTTTGGTCATCAAAAAAATTTGACATCGCCAAGTATCTATACTACACTTGAACCTTAATTCCTAGTTCTATGCACACCCTTTTTAAAGAAAAAAGTGTTTTTTTAGTTGAAAATTTGTTTCAATAAAATGCTCCGAGGGTAGGCACATACCTTAAATTGATTTCTTTAAGTAATCCTAAAAAAAAGGCATTTTTAATACATTTTCCCGCTAAATTCCTATAAAAGCCTTACAATATCAAAACAATCTAGTACTCATGTGTTCGTCCGCGGGTAGCGTGGTAGAAACGAAAAATAGTTCGGAAGATTTATGAGAACTAAATTTGTTGTTGAACCCCAATCTTTAAAATATGTAGCCAGTATATTAAAAAAACTTTTTTAATCCTGAATATCTTTTTAATTTGTTTGATAGTGTTAATTAACCATTTTTTGAAATTTTGAGTACATGTAATGTCTCATATTTGTAAAGGCATGTGTTCAAATCTGATATAAACAAACTCATTTCAAATTGAGCATGTCCATGTAGTCATTTTTGAGTATTTCTTTTTTCTCCGTGTAGCATTGTTGCGAAGGGCCGCATTTTAGAAGCAATTACCGGAGTGCGACATTTTTTTAAAAAAAGATTTCATTTATTGATTCACTCTGCATCTCAGAAAAAGTTTTAAATTGTTCCATGTGTGTGTGAAAACCAATAAATAAGTTAAATAAAATAATGGTAGTTTTATTCAATTTATTTATCTTTCTAAATAAATTAAATGAAATACACTGTTGGCCACCGTAAATGCAACACCCTGAAGGAAGCACGCAAATAACATGAAATTTACAACATGCAATAGCGGAGGTGAGATATGCAAATGATTACAATTTCAGCGCAGACACACATCACGCATGCCTGTGGCGCCACCTCAAAGAGCTATTTAACGCTTGGAGATTTCGACAATTTCAAGTTCGGCAATTGTGTATTTCTAGTGGTTTTTTCAAAAAACAATCAGTTATGTCTCGTAGAAAACAGCGATCAGCTTTTGATCAAGTATCCGAGTTCGACAGAGGAAGGATAGTGGTCTACCGAGATTGCGGATTATCTTTCAGGGAAATCGATAGTCGTGTTGGATGAAACCTAACAACTTGTCGTGTCTCAGTCCTATTTTGAACAGAGCTCACACTGCCCGACGCGTCTCTAAGTGTGGGAGGAAGCATATCATCACCAACAAAAGCCATAGTAACAATTATTTATTTAGGACTGACAACACATAAACAATCACAAGTTTAATTATAAGTGGAAACCTAGGAGTAATTCCCTAATACCTCAATTAATCCTAATATTTAATCCTAATACTCAAATCTAATACTCAAATCTAATACTCAAATCTAATACTCAAACCTAATACTCAAATCTAATATTCAAATCTAATATTCCCTTCTAAGTAAACTCAGCTATCAGAATGGACAAGGAGACGAACTCTTGCTAACCTCAGGTAGGCACTGAAGTTATTTCCTTCAATGATTAAACTAATACTTTACTTTAATAATTGATCACTAACAAATGCGCGCTAAGTTCGTTGAAGTAATTCACCGACGATACTTACATGCAGCTTGGCAACTCCTTCTCCTTTACATTTACGAAATCTAGACTCCATATAGTTGAACTAATTAGCATATAACTATCTCGTGTTTTTCCCGAAGATGCTGTGAAATAGAAAAAATGCTGGCTCCAAAGTTTCTCAAGAGGATTAGTGATGAATTCTCGCAGATAGCCCGTCACAAACTGTAATGCGGATATGTGACCGTTGGATGCAGGATGGTATGACGGACCGACGTTGTCGATCGCATCCACCTCATTGCACCACTTCATGTGAGGACAGGCAAATTGTGCGCATGGCAGTGATGGGTCACTCAGTCACATCACGAACCATAGCACAGCACATTGGGTCTGTAATGCATCATTCAGTGTCTTCTCGTACCATTCGACGCCGTCTATAGCAGAGTGGTCTGTCCGCAAGTCGTCCATTGCTTGATCTACCCTTGACGCAGAACCACAGACGTCTCCGCCGCAAATGGTGCGATGAAAGAAGGATGTGGGCGTTAGAATGGAATGAAGTTGTCTTTACTGACGAGTCACGCATCTGTCTGCAACACCACGATGGTCGGATTTGAGTCTGGAGACACCGTAGAGAGAGGATGCTGAAAAGCTGCGTTATGCACCGCCACACTGGTCCTGCACCGTGTATTATGGTATGGGGCGGTATTGAATATCACTCCTGCGCTCCTCTAGTACGCATTGCCGGTACTTTAAACAGCCAGCACTACATCTCCGAGGTGTTGGAGCCAGTTGTCCTTCCTTACCTTCAGGGCTTGGCCACAGCCATATTTCAACAGGATAATGCGCAACCACACGTGGCACGCATTGTCCAAAGGTTCTTCGTCAATTACCAGATTAAATTGCTTCCCTGGCCGGCTTGCTCTGCGGATCTTTCGCCGATTGAAAACATGTGGTCCATGGTTGCTCAACGCTTGACCCAGATTACACCCCAGCTTCCACACCAGATCAACTTTGGCAACGTGTGGAAACTGCTTCGTCTGCTGTACCCCAGGAACACATCCAAAGTCTCTTTGAATCAATGCCGAGGCGTGTGGCAGGGGTGATCTCCAACAATGGCGGCTACTCTGGCTACTGATTCTGGAAAGAACCACACTTCACAGAAGTCTATAAATTTAATCATTTGATACTTGGTCAACATGTTATCTACAAAATAAATTTTGTTGTGCTATCTCTTGTTTTTCTTGGTGTTGCATTTACGGTGGCCGGCCGTGTATATTGCGTTAATATAGTATTGAGGTAATATACCCTATCACATTTTTTCACAGTTTTATTTTCCTTTATTTTTGCTTGGTATAAAGGTTTCGTTCGAGAATTCCTGTTAACGAGGCCGTCATAGTGAAAAATACGAGATTAATCTATGTTTATTGATGTGAAAGATATTTCTGTTCTAGGCCGATTTTCTGATTATCTTGGCAGACAGTAAAAAAACTCTGCGGGTCGCATGTGGCATTCAAGACTCTACTTGCTCATCCCCAATCTATTAGTATGTTAACACGGTTAAGGACTTTGATTTTTTTTCATTGATTTTTAGAAAGCAGGGATATTATGCTTTCTGGGTTCTTTTAACTCTACGATTGTGTTCTTACTAAGAAGTATGCATATTATAAGAAGGAACTGCTGTAGATGGTAGATCTATGTTCTTCGAAATTTTTTTAGAGGGAGGCGCATAATCAAAACTATTGTCATCAAAGAGGTGGTTTAAAAATAAATAAAAATTGGCTAAGCTAATTTCATGTGGGATTTTATGACAAAAAAGGAAAAAGAAAGAGTTACTTATAAATCGATATTATTAAATCGCCGCTGTAGTGGGGAAGCGTAAGGAATAATTGACATTCAAAGGCAAGCAAGTTTTACATATAAAAAAATAATTTAATTTTAATAATTCTAATGATAATGTTGGTATTCTTTATGTTTTCCTTTGAGACAGGGAATAGATTAATTTGTCGTCAACTTTAAAAGTTATTCCTTCGTAAAAAATGTCCTCCAACGTTATTTATGACAAGAAGCAGGTAAGTACTTACGTTTTTGAAACAATATATGGGAGACAAGAATGATGATCAGAAACAATATTAATGACAAAATGATTTTAAATAATTTCACTTTTATTAAACAAGGAAAAATTAGTTTTAGGAATAATAATGCAAAACAAGGAAAACGTTAATATATATAAATCTTTTTTACGTATAATGATCGTGGTCAGATATCACATCAAAAATCAGAATGCATGCAATAAATTAATTCATCATCCGATAGTGGCTTGAAGTATCCAAATTAAAGTCTGGAACATTCAGTACCAGTTTTATCCAATTCAGGTGGCTGCGGTACCTTAGTGGTCAAGGTAATGGACTCGTGGCCAGTGGCCGAGTAGTAATGTACATTACATTTTTCGGGGCTTAAACGTCCTCCCGTAGGTGTGGTTTTTAAGTTAGGAGAGGGGGTGCTAGGTCAGGTGTCATCCTCTTCCCTTGACCATGGTTCAAAATGACGAGGTCCGTCACCAAAAGCCCTCAAGTAGATTAACAGTGAGACGTTAATATTCACTCATTCATTCATCCTGTTCAGACTGACTAAAAATATTGCAGTGGTGGTTCGAACAAATCTTTCGAAGTTCAGTATACTTGGAATTTACTCTTGAGAACTTTCAATGAAGTAAACAAAATCCAAACATTTGATTGGACTCACTTCCATGCATATAGTTAACAGTCTCGGAATTATTTTACAATTTAAAATATGCTACTCTTTTCGAACAGTCGAGACTGTGGCGTAGTAAGACATATTTTCAACGCAATATAGAAATAAGACTGAATTAATGTACGAGTATTCTTACCCGGAGCAGATATCGCAAATAACATAACGGTATTTCTCAATGGCTAAAACTCTTATGAATACTCGAAGGCTCTTGGATGTATATACATATATTAATCCTGTCACACACAACAACATAGATTCAGAATTTGGGAATGGTGCGATAAATTATGATACTTTTGTTTCTCAGCTTTCATTTACTTGTATGTAAAGATTGACAATACTGAATATACAATGGATGGGATGCGTTGCGCAGTTTAAAAAGCATTGGATGATTCTTTCATTTTCGCATACATTTGGGGATCGTAACTGGTCAATGGATAGCCCTCGACAAATGTGCCGCAAAATATAAAAACAGAACAGTTCACATAAGGTGAAGTGTACGCATGCTGTAGCGCATGCAAGTTTCATTCGAAATGCGCGGAGTTTTCATTTATAAACTGTTTAATATCATGCTTAGTGTTCTATAGGAACATAAAAAAATATTATGACTATTATCATCAAAATACATAGTTCTTGCAAATGCTCTTACATTGAGCAGGATCTGTATTTACAAAAAAATGAACTGTACTGTTTCCTTTGTTGAGGAAACATATCACCTGCACACTGCCAAACCGTGGTTTGATTTTTGTGATCATGGAGAGCTCAACTCATCAAAGTGACCATGTCCATGTTTTACTAAAAAATCTGTGAAAATATTTAGACGATCTCTATGAGCGAATGTATTTCCATGTAAGCAATTAATGTAACAGTTCTGAGAAGATCTATCTTAAATTTTAAGTGAATTGATACATCACCCCTTTCGTATTGCATTTGCAAAGGGATTTTGCTAGTAGTAAACCTTGTGTGAGGTCGAATGCGTATGAACACTATTTTCATTATATTCTTCAAATGCTATATTAGTTTTGTATCGGACTAAATTGGTGAATAAATTTAAATATATATGGCATATAACCTTTTGTGTAAGTGAGTGTGTAGGCTGTAGTGTGAGAGTCTGCATACCAATTTCACATATATAAATAAGATTAAAACTATACTTTTTAAAATTGAAAGGGTTCATTTTATAATCACCGCGTTGAAAACATAATTCTACATTAAACCCAATATCATGAAAATGGGCAAATTACCATTCACTGACTGCACATCAAGCACTGTGACACTTTTCAATACAGAACTCAACAAGAATGTTTTCATTTCAGTTCGTGTAAATGGCTTCAGCCCCAACGATTTTTCAAGTGCTTTTTCTTTAGCTACGAGAATAGAACTTGAAATTTCGCATTTTCTGCGTATACACTTATATTTACAATTTGTGGACGATATTCTCCACTATCAGCTAGTAAAGAAAATTCACTGTTTTGCTTTTAACAATCTTATTCCTATTGATGTATCTCTTATTAAAAGTTTGGATTAAGTTCCTATATCGACATGAAGAATTCTACATTTATAAAAAACATTGCCATCTTTCACACGATTCTATTTTTTAAACCTTCATTTTTTCCGACATTTATGAGGTTCAGATTGTCAAAGCTTCTCACACTGTCGTGAAAAAATGCAGCTCTCAATAAATTTTTTGAGACGATTCAAGATGAAATAATAAGAATTGTATGTACAATTTATTGGAATAAATGTTTTTCGAAGAACTGTGCCGATTGTTGAGGGAAATGTGACATTATGAAATGTATTCAATAGAGACAATTAATAATTCCACACCTATCTATCTTCGGAAAGGGTTTCAGTTTTATTTTAGAGCTTATTTTACATTTTTATGCAGATCTGTAAACACGCATTTTGTACAAGATCACTTTCTTTTCATTTTACGTTTTTGTGTCTGCCTCTTTCTTTTAATACCTCCACCTCCCCTCACAATATGCGAAGCACATATTTTTTAATCTTTTCACTTACCAGGCTAAGATGATCTTGTGAAGATTCGCCAAATGATTTTCCATGCGACAATACATTTCCAAATGATTTTCTAGTTCATTTTGCCCAGTAGTTGGCAAATGTTTCCCTAGGTATTAACCTGCTTTCAACATAATTGGGATTGGATACTCTTCAAACTTCTAAACAATCCGTAAATTCTTTGTACGACAAAATTTGAAGCCAAAAAATGACCGTTACCTATATGTTGATTACAATAGTAGTCAATACAATCGCGTGGATCCAATCTTTGTCCACATTTCTCCATAACTAACAGATTTATATTTCAAAATGTATGCAAACTGTTTCATGAAGTTTTTCTTCAAAATGACAGTACAAGGTTTGTGTTTGTTTTGTTTGATATAAATTTGATAAGCATGTCACTAATTTAATTTCAATTACGTCAACTGACATTTTTTTACGAGGAGTGACTGAGTAAATATTGTGATGTAGCCGCCTTCTTTTCCCTAATTGCTGGGAAAAAATAACCTAAATGGGTGGTCAAGATGTCTGACCTCGGTTCCCACGACCATTCCTTAGAATCCGGGATTGGACATATTCCCCGTCCTGTGTGGAATTTCCGTTTCTCACGCATCCTTGGCGACGGCGTGTCTGGAGGCGGCCAACCGACTTTATGGGTTGGATATTTTCCCACGTTTGAGAAGCCGACGAACAAGGGACAAAGGAGAGCCGAAAAGAGGAACCGGGAGCAACCTGGGCTTTAAAAGGCGCGGAGTGAGATTTAGCGGGGAGAACCAGAGAGAACCATTTAGAGGCCTCTCAAGCGATTGAGCGAGAAACTCACGACGTCTGCATCTATGATTATAGTCGACAGCGAAGGACTTTGGCTGCTATTACCGATACAGAGAGAGGACTGACCAGAGGCCTCTCTAGCTATAGACAGCGAGAGACGCACTGCATTCGCACCCACGATTATAGTTGACCAACAAAGCCGAAGTATTTTGGCCCTTTTTACCGATAAAAAAGCGTCAATCTAACGTGATTCTCAGTAAAAGTTGGATGTTCAAGAGGAACTGATCTTTACTGTAAAAGAGACTGTGATCCAAATCTCGGAACGGATGTAAAAATATTATAGTTAATCTTTCCTTGTAATAAATTATTTTTATAAGCTGATTGAAGTCATTACAGCTTATATCTGGTGGCAGCGGGTTGCATTTAAATGGAATAAATGCTGGAACGCAAGTTTCTGAATTTCACAGTGCCCCGGTTCGAAAATTGTACGGTTAGGAGAGAGAATCACAAGAAGTGACTCGCCTAGTGAGGAGAGAAATTTTCTCAAGGACTTTTGTGTGTGATAATACGCTTTTAAAGACGCTACTGATCTAGCAGAAAAGTTAGATCATTTTGAAGCAGTGAAAAAAGTGCATAGGAAACAGAATACGATAAAAACAGGGTAGCGTAAGCAATTTGAGAGGCAACCTTTCGTAAGTAATAAGGTTAATCAGATTAGCGAGAAAAGCAAACAAGTTAACACTCCAAATGGGGGATCACTTAGAAATGATGGATTTCAAGGAAATTCTCAAATTAAGGGGGATAATCAAAGAGAATAGGAGAGACAATTCGAAAGGAAAAAAAACCCATCATCTGTTATTTTTGCAATGAAGCTGGTCACATAAAACCCTCTTGCCCTAGGCTTACACAAAAACAATTATGAAACGGTGGTGAACTTAAATGTAAACTCTGGGAATGAGGACCATTTCGAAAAATTTAAAGTTAAATTTGAAATAAATGGCGTGGATCGTGTGTGTCTAAGAGACTCCGGTTCCTCCATAGATGTGTGCGCACGCAGTTGGATCAACGAAAACGATCTTTTGGGAGAATATGTTTGGCTCAAAGCCCGTCGGATGACGTATGCCACTGTCTATCGCTCGCGAAAATAAAAATTAAAACTAAGGGAGGAGAGTTTTACACGAAGGCAGCAATCAAGCCTAATAGCAGCGTGGACGAACCTTATTTGTTGTGGAATCATACAGCCGATCTTATTGAGTCAAGTGAGAAGGGTGTGCAAATGATAAATGCGGTAGTGACTCGTAGCGCCAGTAAAGAAATAGGTACAAATTGGCACACGGCGAACGGCTCTCAGATAGAAAACGCTGATCAAATTCCCCCTCCCGAAGTAAACAAAGAAGAAAGGTTAGAAATTCCTCAGTCTGAGGGGATGAAGGAGGTTTGGCTAGCCAATGCAACTAGTTCCGACTTCCGGTCAGAACAAGAGAAGTGCCCGGATCTCCAGGTGTTGTGCGAAAAAGCCAGATCAAGCGTAGACGGGGAGTTTCAAATAATGAAAGGAAAAAGTTAGGGTTACTAGAACTAAAAGAGGGGACGGAATACGACAATTGTGTGTGCCTTTGAAATTCAGACTCGAGATTAACCGGTTGAGCCACGATGAAATTGGAGGACATATGGGTGTCACAAAAACAAAAGATAGAGTTTGACGTCATTTTTTTGGCCAAATATTTACAAAGATGAGGAGGATTTTTTTAAAACTTGTGACGCTTGTCAGAGTGTGGGTAAACACCGAGATAAAGTAAAAGCTCCGCTAAAATTAGTTCCGATTATCGGGGAGGTCTCTTCTCTTTTCTAGAATCAATATAGACGCGGTAGGGCCACTCCCTCTTTCCACAAAAAGAAACCGATATTTGATTACTGCTATATGTGTAACTTCCAAGTATCCTGAGGCGATCCCAGTTGAAAACATTTCGTCCGTAAGTGTAATAGATACCCTTTTGTTGATTTTCTCAAGAATCGGTTTCCCAAAGACGATACAATTAGATCTCGGCACTTCATTCACGAGCGAGCTGACTACGACCTTCTTTGACAAGTTCGGAATACGGGTGGTCCATTCATCTGTCAGCCACCCGCAGAGTAACGTAGTAGAAAGGGTTCACAGAACTATAAAATGCGTCTTAAAAGCCCTTTGCATAGAATTGGGAGCAGGAGGGGTTTTGTCACAGGGAATAAACGGAGAGAAACACCCTGTTATATACCTAAGAGAAAAATTTTCAAAAGCGGAAAGAAATTATAGTACTGCAGTACTGTGAAATTATAGTACTGTTCCTTCTTTTAATTTGTTTTTGTGTGTGTGTGTGAGTGTATGTTTGTGTTGCATGTGTAAAATGTATATTGTTAGGTATCAAATCTTTTGAGCTTCTTGGTATACAAACTTCTTTTTAATTTTTTGGAGCTAGATATAAGCTGTAAGGACTTCAATCAGCTTATAAAAACAATTTATTACAAGGAAAGATTAACTATAATATTTTTACATTCGTTCCGAGATTTGGATCACAGTCTTTTTTACAGTAAAGATCAGTTCCTCTTGAACATCCACCTTTTACTGAGAATCACGTTAGATTGACGCTTTTTTATCGGTAAAAAGGACCAAAATGCTTCGGCTTCGTTGGTCAACTATAATCGTGGGTGCGAATGCAGTGCGTCTCTCGCTGTCTATAGCTAGAGAGGCCTCCGGTCAGTCCTCTCTCTGTATCGGTAATAGCAGCCAAAGTCCTTCGCTGTCGACTATAATCATAGATGCAGACCGTGAGTTTCTCGCTCAATCGCTTGAGAGGCCTCTAAATGGTTCTCTCTGGTTCTCCCCGCTAAATCTCACTCCGTGCCTTTTAAAGCCCAGTTTGCTCCCGGTTCCTCTTTTCGGCTCTCCTTTGTCCCTTGTTCGTCGGCTTCTCAAATGTGGGAAAATATCCAACCCATAAAGTCGGTTGGCCGCCTCCAGACGCGCCATCGCCAAGGATGCGTGAGAAACAGAAATTCCACACAGGCTGGGGAATATGTCCAATCCCGGATTCTAAGGAATGGTCATGGGAACCGAGGTCAGACATCTTGACCACCCATTTAGGTCATTTTCCCCAGCAATTAGGGAAAAGAAGCTGGCTACATCACAATATTAACGTCCCACTGATCAGCTATACGAGGGCTTTTTGTGGACGGTCAGCGTAATTTTGAACCATAGTCAAGTGACGCGGACGCCACCTGAGTTGGCACCCCCTCTCCTAACTACCACACCACACCAACGAGAGGACATTTGAGCTCTCGACAGATTTAACGTGCATCATGCCCCTACACGGCGGGTCTTCAGTGGTACTAGGATCGAACTCATGACACGCTAGCCACGATCCGATGCCTAGACCTCTTGGCTACCGTGGCCACTTTTTTACGTGGAAGTACAGCATTGCGGAGAACTGTGTGTGTTTCGAGATTTGTTCCTTATATTCATTGGCAATTGGTAAGATTTTTAAAATAGGTACTGATACATCTCCCATCAGTGAAAAGGTTTTGATGTCACATTATACATCTTCTGTAATGCTAGCTCATAATTTTAAATTATAACCTGATTTATAGCTCCCTTTGAAAATGTACTTCAAAAATCCTAAAATATTTGAAAGTTTTTCTCCGAATGTTACTTTAATATCAGTAGGTACACTCAATTCTACTTTAGATTTGTATCTAAAATCGGAATTTAGCGAAATTCCTCAAAGAGGTCCTTATATTTTTGATACACATACCACTAGAAATATTCATGCAAACTTGTAACAACCGGCTAGCGGTTGTTTATGTTTGGGGGTTCATGTAAAGATCAGCCATAACCAGTTTCAAATTTATTTTATCCTACTTACTTAAACCAAACTACTAAAGGGTAGGAAATGCACTACGCCACTAATTAGAAGAGCAATCACATGGCTTAAGGATACTTAACATGTAAGTATAATCTACTCCACTTAAGGCTCATTCACACCAAGGCGTTCACCGTCGCGATCAAAGTAGAAATCAGAGAAAATTTCGTTGATCGATTCATACCAAAGCTTTTTCGTACGCTCGCGGCGGATTTCTGCTCATTAGGTAACGCTGAAGATAGTAGTTGAAAATCACACTAAGTAGTTAATTCTGACTTGTTAAGTATGGATCGAAGGAGGCAAGATTTTTTTGCCATTTTGTTGTAATTAAAAAGGGAGAAAAAGATACAATAGTGGGTTCGGCATAGTTTTTTTTTTTAAGCGATTAAGGCTAACATTTATGCTAATGGATGAGATGCGAATCTCAGACACAGAAAGTTATTTTAATTTTTTTCCTATGTCTCTCGCCGCAACTTTTCGGCAATTTACTATCAATAGTTGGATTAATTATTTCTAAAAGGGATATTATAGAGATAGTATTCAACCAAAGGATAGATTGGCTTTAACTCTGAGGTTTATACAAATTTCTTCAAATGTGAATAAATAAGTTCTGAAATTTTTGATGCTCTTACAAATGTTTATTTATAATATATATATTTAAATAAGAATGTTCAAAGCAAATTCTTATTTGCTGTATTGGTGAAACACTGAATTTTTGTCATGTGACAGAGATTTAAAAAAAAAAAGAACATTTATTATTTTGTGATAGCGATCAAATTAAAAACACAAAAATTAAGTTAATTTTTCTTAATAGGCACCACACTGCTAATGATGGATGTTTCTATTAGATATGGATACATAATTATCTCTTTCATGCGCTGAATTTTTGATGAAAATAATGCACTAGAGGGAAATAATTACAAACATTTTAGATAAACTTCACTAAACTATAATTATTGAACAAAAGCTGATACATATTAATAATACTACAACAATTTTTTCAAATAAAGGGTGTCTAAAGTTGTAAAAAATAGGAGGAACATATTTTATACCACCACACTTCAAGCAGCATGATATAGTTCTGAACACTTTATTTTTTCCTTCCCTATGAACATTGGAACTTTGCAGATACAACTCATCCATTCTGTACAAACTTGGGAAAATAAATACTCTCATATTCTACGGTTATTCATCCTGTAAATTAAAATATTTTCAGTTTTTCCTAATCTAGTCTTATAATCTTAGTTTTAGTTTGATCCTAACTTGCCTAATGTTTGTTTTAATTTTAAATATTCTTTTATATACATTACTTTATTTTACCTAGTTTTTATTTAGTCAGCATAAAAAATAAGTATTTTAGTTGTATTTATTTTCTCCTTAACACGAGCTATAGCTCATTCAGGCCATTTGTGTAATTTTGTATGTACTATTATTATTATTTTTAAAAAATGTATCTAACAACAACAATAAACACAATATCTGGCACAATAAACATGTCCATTATTGCGAAAAAAATAAGCGAAATGCATTTTGTATTTTTAAAGAAGATGGCCTTCAATAGTGTGGTAGTACATTCAGGGCCGATCCTAGGGTATCGGCCGCCCTCGTGCAAACACCTAATGTGCCGCCCCCCTAGAGAAATTTTCATATCTTGACTAATACTTAATGTTGACGTTAAAAACTCATCTACTTATATAAGAATAAAAAATAAAAAATTAATAAAAACTCAAATAAAGAAGTGCAAAACTTTATTTTTTGGCCAGGTAATGAGTTATAATAGCGACATAATATACTTTATCAAAATAATAAACTAACAAAAATATTACCTTTAAAATAAAAACATATATTTTATAATTATAATTGCAAAACAACAGAATTTACTCAGAAAATACGATCTAATAAAAATAAATACTAAGGCATAAATCTCGTGTGTCAGTCCTTCTACAAAGACTAAGTAATAATTAGACTGTCAAATCCAGTGTATAACGCACACTTTGAACACAAAAAATAAGATGGAAATGTACGGGTGCGCGTTATACGCTGGGTATAAAAATGAGAGCTTTAAAAATACAAAAAGATAAGCATAGAAAAAAATCATACTTTTACATACATCGAAATACTGTTTCTGTGAAAGAAATAACATTCCTTATGAACTTAAAGGGTTGCAATTCTAAAACCATTTTTTACTAAAGCTTGGAATAATACCTCGAATAAAGGACTTTAAAACATATAAGAGAATTGCACACGTGTGGTTCAGGTTTCTTCGCAAAAAAGGTGTGCGTGTTATACGCGGTGAATATACCTAAAAACTAACAAATGCAGCTAGAAAGTATATGGGCGCGTTATACGTCGGATTTTACTGTAACTATAAAATAACTTTTCTGGCTTTCTGAGAAGCAAATTTGTTAATAGTTTCGGTTAAATCAATTTTTGCAGAGATTTCTGATTCAATTGAGATTATGGCCAAATCTGAAAGCCTTTCTCGTGTCATACTATTTCTCAAGTAATTTTTAATGATTTTAATTGACTTAAACTTCTTTCACCGGAAGCTACAGAAACAGGTAAGGTTAAAAAAATTCTTATTGCTTGAGCAAAATTTGGAAAACAAAGATCATTTTTCACTATAATTTCTAATATCTCAGTTGGCTGTTTTTTACCAGGAAAAATATCTTTGAATCAAGTTATTTCATGATAGAGCTGTATGCCATCTATATATCTTTCACAATACTTTCTTCTTCCTGTACTTATAACTTAATATCTAAATCCATACAGGCTTTCATGAGATCATCATTAGAAATGTTGTGAAACTCATACAGGAAGCAAAATATTGAATTACACTCAGATAAAAAGGTAAATCTTTCATTTACTGAAGAGATCGTGTGATCAAAAATTGCAAAATAGAAATTAGTCTTGAATTGCTGTAAGGGATTTAAAACTGGCTCATTACAGGCCTCGTAATCAAATAAACGCAACTTTTCTTTAGCTTTGAGATGGGAAATTTGGGATAAATACCTAAATCTGTAGCAAGTGTTGCTGCTGAATCAACAAATATTTTTAAATTATCGTCAGATCTTTGGAAAATTAAATATTTTTTAAGATTATCTAAGCCTTGTATGCATTCCGCGATGTTTAATTTAGGATTTTGAAGCATTTTACACTCAATACATCAATTCTTGATAATAAATCATGCCGAATTAAAGTTGAACATAAAAATTTAAATGTTTCAAGACTTTTAATTATTGAGTGAAAGAATATGGATTATTCATTAAAAAATACCCATTCCTGTTAACAAATTACATAAAATAAATTATTTGTAGCACTCTTCAAGGTCTTCGTAAAAATAAAAATCTAAAAAAAAACACAAAAAAAACCTGTTTAGTTACCTAATTTTGTAAGAAAATCCTATTTTAAAAAATTTAATTTAAAGTTTCAATTTTTAAACATTTCGTACTTATTTCCGAAACAAATCATCAGGACATATGCTTATATGTGAGTTTTCTTTTTTAAATTAGCTTGACAATATGCCCAAATTTTTTCTACTCTTTTAGGAAACACCCTGTGAAACATTTCATTCATTCATAAAATTAATAAAGAGCTTTTATAGAAGGCATTATCCTCTAAAATGTGAAACAGAAACCGGGGACGAGTTAGTGAACATTATATCAAAGGATCAAAAGAATAAAATAACCGTTTTGTACTTATCACAGATAATACACTACAGTTCTGATTTAAACAAAAATCAACGGCAGCACCTTTTACTAAAACTTAATAACTACTTACACTTATCTTGATCGTGTTACCACCAATATTAGTGTATGTTAAATCAAAATTGAATGAACATATTGAAATAAGAATGGTTTTTTGTATTTTTCCTTATATATATACTGGTCAAGTTGCAGAAAAAAAGCCGATGCCGAATACCTTTAACTTTGTCGAGATAGTGCAGGCTTCTAAGGATGCTTTTACCGTGTCATTAACGATCAAATTTAAAGAGTGGCTACTACATGACAAGAAGATTGTGGATTGAACCCCTGATTTATATTGGCTCCATTATCCTAGGCCTGCCCTCCGCATATCTAGCAAATTTAGCCCTAATTTTTGAAGTTTCTCAGCTGTTAAATCTGAAAGTTCTTTTCCAATCAATCTTTTAACTGGAAGGAAACCTAAAAAATTCTTTTATTTTAACGGTAACTTCATTAAGATAAGATTTCTCACTACATACATATCTTAACAGAAATGTCATTTGTTCGATCTTACTAAAACCAGAGGCGCAATATAAAATTATCTAATAACATTTGGCTTGTTCATTTTTATGAACAATATGTAGTTTAAAATTCTCATGTAGAAGAGAAATTATTTCGTTCTGAGTATTTTTCCCTAGATAGTGTATTTAGCTTCTTCCCTTTTTAGCACTCTTCGAGGATGCTCCTCTATTACTGGATCAAATTTAGCAAGTAATTGAATTATTTGTAAAGCATTACCATTATATATTGGAATTAAATTTGTTCAAATTTGCAATATGTAAGTGTGACAAATTAAATTTGTCACACTTACCCCGAAGGGCTCAACAATTTTGAGCCAGTACCTTTAACGTTGCTACAATACGTAGATGCAAATCACACCAATAATCGCAATAGTAAGTCTTTTCGAGTCACTGTCAATTGTTTTAGAGCATTGTAATCGCTGACTGAATTCAATCTAAGACTTCTGGCTTTGATTATAGTTTTTTGATGTTTCGTGTTCTTTTAAAATATCTACGTGATGTTTCCAACTTTTAAAATATTCCATGGAAAGAGAACTAATGACACGGACAAAAAGTTTGCTGCAAAAACAATATGCACAGTTTTTTTTGTAATGGATTAACGATTTAAGCATAACCTTTTCACCGTTTTGGAAAATTTTAGTATAACAATATGAGCTAAATGTTCGACCGGCGGCGTCATAAGAAAAATTATACTTTGTCAATGGCTTATAGAGGGTCCTTCTTTTACTAAAAAAACATCTATCGGCGTCTGATTGAATAGATGGCCAGGTTCCTAGATCTGAACTAAATATCATTGTTAGAGTATTGTGATTTTAGGATTTTTTGGAGGAGTTCCTACAACTGCAGTGTAACCGCAGTAGCCTAGTGGTCAAGGTATCGGATCGTGGCTGGCATGTCACGAGTTCGAGCCCAGTATCACTAAAAACTCGCTGTGTAGAGGAGCGATGCAAGTTAAATCTGTCGAGAACTCAAAGGTCCTCCCTTTGGTGTGTGATAGCTAGAAGAGGAGGTGCCACCTCAGGTGTCGTCCTCGTCACTTAACCATGTTTCAAAATGACGAGGTCCAACGCCAAAAGCCCTCGTGTAGCTGAACAGTGTGACGTTAATATTCACTCACTCACCCTACAACAGCCGTGCCACTATCTATTCTGTTTATTTGATATGCAACACCCTAATCATGAAAGTCTTAATCTGATTCTATACTGCTTTCCTTTTTTCTAGTGTCTTGTAAGTAATTCAGTAAACTTTCGGCCTGTTTTTTAAAATGGGCTTGTTTTTCGAGTCTTATTCTTTTATAATGGGCACCTGTTAGTTTCTTTACGCCCTTCCTCGGACATTCTAAAATTTTCAACAACATATATATCAATTAAGTTGGGAAAGTATAAAATAATTGATAAATTGCTTTGCTTTCATACAAAATTTTTTTAATTCATCAAAAATTGACTCATTTCAATTAAAATTCGATATATTTGAGATTTTCCAAAATCTTATCGTTGTGATGTAGTCGCGCTCTTTTCCCTAATTGTTGGGAAAAGGTGGCCATAATGGGCTGTAAACTCTGTTCCCACGACCCTTTTCTCATAGTCCGAGAGTGGACATGTTCCCCGGCCTGTGTGGAATTTCCGTTCCCACGCATCCTTGGCGACGGTGGGGCGTCAGTTCAGCACCCAACATTTGGACCAGGAATTTTCCCACGTTAGTGAAGCCGACATACAAGGGACAAAGGGAGCCGAAAAGAGTGACCGAGAGCAACCTGGTCTTTAAAAGGCGCGGCATAAGATTTTGAAGGGAGATCGGACGGGAGAACCGATTGGAGGCCTCTCTAAAGATCCAGCTTGAACGATTCAGCGAATGATCTCTTCAGCGATCCAGCGATAGCAAAAGACTGGCCGCGATTACCCTGCCTCTTCAATTATAATCCTCTGCGAAGGACTTTGGATATTACTACGAATGCAGAGACTGAACCTGATCTTGGAGCGAGTGTTCTGTTTTAGTTGATCTTCACTTTAATAAATTTTATATTTATAAGCTGAGTGAAGTCATTGCATCGTAAATTTAAAACAGAGAATAAAAAAGTCCCTATTTTACTTTCGTTGAAACACTCTTTCTTTTAATTTATGTTTAATGCATTGTGACGTTCCCGCAACACAGCTGTGATTCGGCTTCTTTGTGGGTATGATCACCCTACGTGAAATTTACACCTGCACCCTTAAAAATATTGCGTGTTCTTCTCTGCCCATCAACCGGATGTAATTCGAAGCTAAAGACACGGGAACCGCTGTCATCCCCGAAGCCTAGAGAGGGCAAGGGGAGAGAAAGAGATGGTCTGAAAATTTCACCGAAGACGAACGCCAGAAACTCCTCCCTCACAAAATAACAGAACTTGGACTCTAATAATCTAATTACTAAGTTAATTTCAATGTAAATCTGTAAATTATAGCTGTGGTGTATTAAACTTAACATTTAAATTAACCAATATCACGTTACCTTGATTTATTCAAACGTAAGATTTTTCAAAATTAAAATTATTAAGTCTTTATTTTTTTAATTATCCTCCCACATATACATCTGTGCATAGCACGCACAGAAGATAGAAGAGATTTATATAAATTTAAATCTATAAAAAATATAATGTTCTATTTATACTGCTCCTACAGAAAAAATACACTTTCCTTTTTTCTTATTAATGTAACATTAGAAATTTATAATCATAATAAATACCAAAATTAACACTTATAAAAATACTCAAAAAGACAACAATATTTAAAATAATAATATAAAATACATTATATTTCTCATTCGAACAAAATTCCGTCTTTCAGCTTCTGCAAAATTACGCGGATCGTCCCCAATAGCCCTCGTGTAGCTGAAGTGACAACAGTGGGACGTTAAGATTCACTGACTCACTCATTCAGCTTCTGCAAAGAATGTCATTTCGAAATATTTTTAATAACATTTAAATCTTAACACATGTAGTCTCATTTGAAAATAAATTTATAATAATGAAATAATGGTGCTAAATTTATTTTTTGATTGAGAAAAAGAAGGCAACATTTTTAAATAACTCACCTATTATTGACCTAATTCCCAAACTTTAAATATTCTGAAAGAATTTTTAAGAAATGCCTTTTCGATATTTCTATCAGCAATAATGCAATTACTTAAAAAAAATATACCATGATTACAAAATAATATTATTAAACTTCTTTTGTATAAAGAGAGAGAGAGAGAGAAACCCATCTAAAAACGCATTTGTTATATTGACAACTTGATGATTCAGAAAAATGATTCATGATGAAAAATTCAGAAAAAAAAATCAAATTTTACAATCAACAAGACAAATGAAGCAAATTTTTTTTAATACTGGGAACAGTTATGAAGATTGTGCAATGTCTAGTTCCGAAAGTGGAAGCTCTCTTAAGAAAAAAAGGTTGCGTCAACAATATTATTTGGATTTCATTCAAAGATAAAATTTTATGATTCATATACTCTTAAGTATAACTATGGGTACATATACAAAATAATTCCATTGATATTAAAATAAGCTAGTTTTCTTTTAGTTTAGTGGACTTTTCAGTTAAAATCGTTATTCACTTACGTGAATTTATTTTTTACGCAATGTATATATGTATATAAACCAAAAGATATTTTATTAAACTAAATATATTATTTTTATAATCCGCTTTTTCATAAAAGTAAGTACAATGAAATATTCTTTAACACTTAACTTAATATGGTAAAAATATAATATTACCTCCAAATAAGGAACCTACACAATATGTCTTAATTCCAGAAATTTAAACCCACAAGACCAGACATTATGTATTTTATCCTTTAATGCTAAGCAAATTAATTTAATTAGAGAAATTCAGTATATCTTTCTTTAAATAAATTATGTCCAAATAAGTACATTAGTCACAGGTTTTTTTTCTTCTTAATTTTGAAGTTAATGAAAAGTTAAAATTCTTAGTTGAAAAAGTTTTATTAATGAATAAATGTTTGAAATGAGCTGTAAAATCTTGTATTTACAGAAAGTTATGGAAAATACTCTATTGTACGGATCTTTTTGAAAGCCTTTGCATTGTGTCAGCCTAAGCACGCGTTTTTATTTTTATGTAAATCCAAAGAAAACGCGAGTCCATGAGGTATACAATAGCTTTATTATACATTCTGTTTTGTCTATAAATAGAAGCGTCAAACATACAGTGTTGTACTTATTAAGTTACATACAGTGTTGTACCCTTATTAAGTTACATTGATTTATTAGGCTAACACTTTATTTGATTTATTTATATAAAGAAAAACACAAGCTACTACTCTCTCTCTTGTCTTTGAGATCCTAAAATTTTACCCCAAAAAAAATCATTTATTTATTTTTTAACTTATCTCTGAATTATTTTTTTAGTTTCACTTTAATTGAATGTCCCTAAATGAGAGGTAAATATATAAGGTCCATATTCTAAGAGAACGATATCAACATTAAATGAGCCTATTTCAAAGTGTATCTTACAGGAGGTACTACAGAATGTGTGTATTTTAATGTATACCTTAAAAAAAAATAATAATTCAAAATTAAAAACATAATTACCTGTTGCTATTTCATACGATCTAAATGAAAGAGATTGATTTGTGTCTTCTTCGAAAAGGAGTTTGTTGATAGCAACGATCACAAGTGAAGTAACTTTACTCAAGTGTAAAATAAAACATCTCCAGTTGCGCTAGATATCATCAAAAAATTCTAATTGTCTCTATCCCCTTTAAGTTAGCTGACACCGGACATTCTGTGTTGTGTGGGGGAAGAATGTCCATTCTGACCTCACTCCCGATGGGGCGACAGTGACATAAGAAAATAAGAGAAAGCGTATCAAATTTCCTGATTTAACTTACACATCAGCTTTGAACCATTCAAGGTTCAACACATAAAGACATCAAACGTATACAGTACGAA
Source organism: Trichonephila clavata (assembly GCA_019973975.1). Classification (NCBI taxonomy): domain Eukaryota; kingdom Metazoa; phylum Arthropoda; class Arachnida; order Araneae; family Nephilidae; genus Trichonephila; species Trichonephila clavata. The sequence goes on along the minus strand of BMAO01033846.1, from coordinate 35,826 downwards.
ATAAATAAATAAGATACTTAAAATATAATACCAAATTCACAATACTAAATACAAATATATAACTGGACACACATCTCAAAAAAGATAAATCAAATACATATTTAACAATAAATTCTATCATTAAGCCAATCAAATATTTAAATGTGCATGTAAATGCAAATAATTTTTCCCACCAAGACACATTTATAAATAAGAAAGTGTGAACGATAACGTTTTAGCAGACGTAATTTTTAATTGTACATAAAAATGAAATATTAAAGAACTGCAATTTTCCGAACGCTGCTCTAAAAGAAATATTCTGTTTTGTACACATTTGAGTCATCCTTAAAGTAGTAATACCATAAGTAAAACAAGATAATTACCGTTTTCCCCTTTATATCAGGCCAGTGAAAATCATACTAAGATAAGCGTATCTATACTTGTATCCCGAGGCCGGGTGACAATTTACTTGCTACAACAAATCGCCCCCTAGTACAATTTTACAAAAGATAAAGTCTTTTTTACAAATGTGTGATATCGTCATTTTTATAAAAGATATAGTCGCTTTTACAAAAAATGTAGTAGTTACAAATTTTATTAGTAGCGGTCGGCATTTCAATTCAGTCTATAAAATGATTATGTGTTCCAGGTTTCTAAAGCATGAATAATAATATTTCAGAAAATATTTTCATACAAATTTTTTTGAAACAAAAAAAAAAAATGTACTTTTCAAATTCGGTCCAAATGCCGCCCCGGACATGGGTCCAGTTTTCCCAGCCCTTGCTGCTAACGTAGAAAAATAGTGAACACGGTAGCGGGCTAAGTGGATCAGGTGACATGAAATTATTTTTCAACTAGGAGATGGAGAATACATAAAAGTGGACAAATATATATATATATATATATATATATATATATATATATATAATATAAATATATATATATATATATACATATAAATATATATATATATATATATACATATAAATATATATATATATATATACATATATATATATATAATATATATATATATATATATATAATATATATATATATATATATATATATATATAGATCATGATTAGGTTTAATATCTATTTTTAGTGCTATGTTGTGAATATCTTGATTTGGCTATTTGATTATATGCTGTCGTGTAACATTTAGGGTTTTAAGAAAATGCATAAAACCCGCATTTTTTTAACTATAGTACTAAAGTACCATTAAGTACATACAACATAAAAATGAAATTAAGAATTTCGCTAACATTAATAATACTAGATGAAGTGTTTTCCTAGCAGGCATTGCCAATAAAAATAATTTGATCAAAAGAAGCTGCAAGATTTTTTCTCAAATAACTTGATACCAAGTAAAGCAACAAGAAACTGCCTTTTAATAGAGGTACAACACTTACACTAAAAAGGAAATTGGGCATTGTTTATAAGCGTTGTAAAACCATTGACACAAAAATCACTTCTTTCAACTATTTTGTTTTTCAAAATTGTAAAGCTATTATTAAATTGAAAACTTTTAACTTCCCTAAATGCATATTGAATTTACACACTCGTGTCTTAGGTCTTGAGATGCCTTTGTTAAGCATCGATCCAATGCACCACTAGTTCCACTGATAAACAAAAAAATACTGTCTCTATTGCGGTATTGCCGGTTCTGCCTCGAATTTTAATTATGAAATGGAGGATATGTTTACAGAGTAGGCATTAACGGAGAATGGACTAGTGAACTCTACACTAGCTCTAGATTTCTTGAACTATGTTATGCTATCGGGAAATCCTGACTTATGTTGATTTTTCAACAACTATTCAACATATTTATTCGATTTTTAAAAAAAATTATTTTGAGAAATTCGCAAAAAATTTTGCTTGATCTATAGAATTATAGGCGGCCTGCGGCCGCCCCTTGTATTGGCCGCCCTCGTGTGGTGCACGCGCTGCACATCTGCTAGGATCGGCCCTGAGTACATTTTTTGGACTCTCCTATTTTCATACTAGCAATGAATATGTAAGGTACTAATTATTGTAATATTGACTTATTTAGTTACATAATATATGTACTTAGCTGATTTGTATCAAATATCACAAGAATCATTTTCATTTACTCATAAAAATACACAACACAATCACTTCCAAAAATACCTCTCAACAGATTCATATCTGATCAAAGAATAAACTAATGCATAAACCCATTACACACAATTAGCTTCTGACATCTGTTGGAAACTTGAGTAACTGCTAGGATTTGACCTCTGTGGCGGTTCAGAGAATGTACCCCTAGCATCAATTTCTGAGGCATTGAAACCAGTGGTACGTTTTATGTACCACCACACAATAAAAAAATAAGAATTAGTGGTACAACACATGTACCACCAAGGTAGAAAGAGTTAATAAGCTCAACGCAATGTGACCAGTGTTTATCATTCTTTTTTGTTGGTCGCACATCTGAATACAAAAAAATGTGATAGATGTATGTTACAAATATATATTTATCAAAGTATTTTATTAAATATCTTACTATCATGGCTTACTGAATGAAATATTTTGTATTAGTTCACAGAGATGCAATCTCATCAAAATTGTAATGATTGGATTATTTCACAAATCTTTTGATTTTAAGAAAGCCAATTTTAATACATGTCAATTACAACTGGGCAAAAAAATAATATCAAATAATACAGCCGGAAAACTAAATAAATAAAATATCTATCTTGAGTAAATGTTGATGTAATCACATATACTATTTTCAAAGTTACAAAACCCATGCACTTTTAATTATTCGTTCGAAATTCTTGTGGCACATTTGATAGTCTCTATTGGCACATAGGGTTAAGAAACTCTGATCTAGATACATGCTCGAAAATTATGATTATAAAAACTATTAAATTTTATGATTATAAAAACTATAAGATGACATTTCTTGCAAAACTTAAGTTGTAACAAAATCTAATACAAAGCAAAATATTTTCATGCAAGTATAAATCTGAAGTATACTTCATTTAATGCACATTTTATTATTGTTTGATGTAGTAAAATATGTAAATTAACCGTAGAACATATATGCTTTAGGATCTAGGAAGTTTTTTGAAGTAGTAGTTTTTAATGCTACAGTGTTTTTGATAGTCTATGTTGCAAGAAGGAATTCTTGCAACCCAGAATATCATAAACACCTTAAGAAATTTTGTTTTTAAAAAGTGCTTCAATTTTTTTTACTACTGGCATTATAGATTTCTACACAAGTATAAGGAAATATTAAATAGTTTTTTTTTTAATTTTGTTTGTATTTTGTGGCACAATTCCCACAACATACAGTCTATTATCAATTTTTTCAAGAGTCAAAAATAAATATAATATAAATAAATAATTACAAGAAGT
>BMAO01033846.1:0-22079 GCA_019973975.1 Trichonephila clavata | reverse complement strand
TTCCAAACATCAGGGTCAGCCACCTTGAAATGAGAACTGGATCAGTGGAAGTACAAAAAAAGTTTTGAACACTTTATACACACAACATTGAATTAACACATATTTAAATTGTCAAATACTTTACAAATTGTATCTGGTTTCTAAAAAAAAAACTCCCATTCCAATCGTGTAGCGCTGTTAGTGTTATGGTTAATTTCCTCTCTCTACGCCGCGAGTCCCAAAAACCAAATATATAATAATATACACTTCAACATGTTTATATATACACAATTATATACAATTTTCAAAATTTTCAATCTAAACAAACAATACAATGAATTCTCGCACATTTAGCCGAGCCTTTGGATAAGGTAAACAGATGTAAACATACATATGCTTTCCACAATTTAGAATATATTTAAATATACAAAAGGTCATTTCACTCAACGTAGTGAGACTTTTGCATTAGACAACAATATTAATAAAACGAGACTTGCTTCTTGCAAAAATTCAACCGACTGCCTGTCAGTAAAAATATAAATGAAACAATACAACCTGGCTAATATCTTGCTCCTCTTCTTTCTTTAATGTGTCCTATCTGCACCTCCAATTACGTGGACCTTCTGTTGGGTTGACTCTCTCCTGGCTCCTGGCAGTCTGGTCTATAGTCTCGGTGACTCCTCAAGTTGTAGTTGTGACCTCGTAATTCTTGATCTCTTCTAGATCGGGTGGATCCTTCATGGCCTGTCAATGATCCTATTGGGGATCTTGATCTGGCTTTCCCATAGATTTCTCTGCCGTTTTTGGAATTGCTGAAGTTGGAACTTTACTGTTGTCTCAGTCGTAGTTGTTGGCGATCTTTTTCTGGAACTAGTCTACTGTAGCGATCTTCGACTTTATTTCTCTTCCTTGTCTGCACATTCGACGAGATGGAGGACGGGAGCCTTCGTTTGTAGACTTCTCTTTGGATATGTGCTCTTTTACTCCTCGGCACCTCTGGAAGCGACTCTTGTTTTCTCTTAGATCTTCTGGAGTGTTGGTTTTTCCTTATTTTGTGTTTCGTCTGGGATAGCGTGTCAGATATCGCCCTCTTACACCGACCATTGGTCAGCTCTTGTCCGCTCCTTTTTGTCTCTCTGTGATTACTTTTATTCCCTACTCTACCATTTTCATTTCTCTCCTATCTTCCACCAGACTCATTACTCTTGGAACTTTGTGACCAATCTAACCCATATCTACCATCCTCAAAACTACTCGATTGATACTCGGATCCTCTACTAATTGAACAATCTACATCCACTAAACTTTCATCGATTTTCTCTGATGGTAAATTCGAATCTGATCTATATTAACTGTAGAGCTTCTACCTGCCTTCCAAATTACAACATTATTGTTTTTAACACTCACAACTCTAAAAGGACCCTCAAACTTAGGGCAGAACTTAGCAACCACCTTTTTACTGGCTGAAATAATAGGGTGAGTTACGACCAACACTAAATCATTCACCTTAATGTTAATTTCGCGTCTCCTTTTATTGTAATATTTCGCCCACTTTTCTTGCTTTTTCATTGTATTCTGCCTAGCTTCCTCAAACACCTTTTCAATATTCCCAACCACAAATTCTGTACCATCCGTCAACATCACAAGTTTTTGAAATTGGGTAATAAGTTTCCTCCCCAAAAATAATTCTGCTGGTGTCTTTCCCGTGGTTTCATGGACTGCCGTTCTTAAAGAGTATGCGAATTCATTTGGAAACCTATCCCAGGATTCATGATTATAATTTACAAAAGATGCAATCATTTGTAATAAATCGCGATTAACACGTTTCGTTCGATTTGATTGAGGTCGATACACTACTGTTTTGACATGCTTTATATCTAATCTATCACTTAAATGTTCAAAAACTTCGGATACAAATTGGGGGCCGTTATCGCTGATTAATTTGATAGGAGCTCCATATCGCGAAATATAATTTTCGAACAGGGCATTGGCGATTATTTTTGCGGACGCCTTTCTGAAGGGTATTATTTCTAACCACTTCGTAAAATGGTCCGTTATTACACAAATATATCGATATCTTTGGGGTTTCGATGCTGGGTACGGGCCTAATAAATCTAGTAAAACTATTGCGTTCGAATAAATAGTTACAATCGGTATTAAATGACCGGCCGGTAACGCGTTCTTATAGTTAAATTTTTGGCACGCCTCGCATGTCAAAACATAATCATGTATCTCCCTACGCATGTATGGAAAATAAAATGCATCCTTCACGCGTGAATATGTTTTCCGTAATCCAAGATGTCCAGCCATAGGCTAATCATGAAATTCATGCATTATCACACCTTACATCGATTTTGGAATACATACTCTCATTTCTCCGTAAGAGGATGCATATTTCGCATAAAATAACAATTCTTCGATGATTTTAAAATCCTGGGACCAGTTCCCACAGAACCCCGCATTTACTGAACTGTCATCGGGGTTTTGTAAGTAGCGATAAATATGACCCAGCTTGGGGTCTTGCTTTTGTTCAGCTATCAATTGTTCCCTTGACGAAAGTACCAAATCTGTAATTACTGCACAAAAGTTATATTGTTATCCTCAAAATTTTCCACAGGGTTCCGCGACAACAAATCTGCCACAACAACTTGAACACCTGGTCTATTTTCCCATTCAACATTAAATTCGGCTAGCTTGAGTGACCATCTGATCATACGACTTGATTTATTTTTACCATTAGTGAGTTTTGTTAATGCTGCATGATCAGTAATTAGTTTTACTGGTAACGATCCAAAGTAGGTGCGAAACTTGTTTAAAGCCCAAATCACCGCTAAACATTCGCGCTCGGTTACTGTGTAATTGCGCTCCGCCTTATTAAGTGTGCGGGATGCATATGCTATGTGTCTCTGACTTTGCGTAAGCACCGTTCCAATCCCAATAGAACTCGCATCTGTAAAAAGCTCAAATTGTACATTAAAATCCGGTATTTTTAGCACAGGTGCTTCCGTGATTACACGTTTGATCGATTCAAAAACAGCTTGCGCCTCTTCCGACCAATTAAATTTCCTACCCTTCTTTTTTAAGTCATACAGTGGCTCGCAGAGATCTGCGTAACCCTTAACAAATTTTTGATACCATTGGACCATTCCGAGAAATTTTGATACTTCTCTCATATTTTTTGGTGCTTTCATTTCGAGTATTGCCTTAACTTTAGATTCATCCGTGGCTATCCCATATTTACTAATCACGAGGCTTAAGTATTTTAGTTTCTCACATCCAAACTTGCACTTATCTTTGTTCAACGTCAACCCCCCACTTCTTGCAATAACCTAAATACTTCCCTTAAATGTTTCAAGTGATGTGCAAATGATGGAGACGCGATGATGACGTCATCCATGTACACTTGGACACATTTCCCTAACAGTGGTTGCAAAATAATATCTATGACTTTCTGAAAATTTTTCGCTGGCCCCGATAGGACGAATGGCATGCGTTTAAACCCATAAGTGCCGTTTTTCGTTACAAAAGCAGTTTTGTCTACATCTTTGGGGTGTACTGCCAATTGAAAATAGCCAGAGCGCAGATCTAAAGAACTCATTATTTTCGTGTGAGGAATATTAGTAATTAAATCCGCGATGAGTGGCAAAGGATATCTCGGTTACTTAGATACCGCATTAAGTTTGCGATAATCCACCGCAAATCTATAAGCCTCGGGATTGTCCTGGGGTAAACCGTTCTTCTTATGACAGGTTCTTAAACCGTTCTCTACAGGAGATGCGTAAGCCGATTGACTTTGTACGATGGTGCCTTCTCGTAACATCTTGTGGATGTGATAATCAATGATACCTTGCTTAAACCTGTCATACCTATACGGTCTGGAGACAACTAGAGGGCTATCCCCTGTATCAATTTCATGATATAATACATGAGTAAGTCCCGGTTTCTCGGAGAATATGCCTTTAAAACTACTAAATAAAGATTTTAAATCTCTTTTTTCATTTTGCTTTAATTTTGAATTCGAAAGATCAATTTCTACATTCTCCTCAACTATTTTTAATTCTTCGATTTGCGAATCCGGAATCGCTAAAGACTTTTCTTCGAAATTCAAGGTAATCTTCGCGTTTCGTATAAAATCGACAACTAAAATGCATGGATATTCGAAATCCGCTAATATGTGAAAATCCCATTTTTTTTTTGTGAATTCTCTAATTCGTATTTCTAATTCTATCATCCCTACATTGTTGCAACAGGCACCATGAGCCGTTTTAACTTTTGCATTTGATTTTTTTATTGGTTTATAAGAAAAATATGCCCTATATATTTCTTCAGAGATGAACCACTTATCGGCCCCAGTATCCCATAATGCCTTAGTGAAGATGTCGTTCACTAAAATTGGCACATACGGGAGTTCTACAGGGGACATCCTTAAAGTAGAAACCCTTATAGGAGGTTTCTCATCAACATGCGATCAATCTTGATTTCGAACGCTTAAAAAGTTAAAATTTTTATGACTACCCCTATTCCATCGATTATTCGACCCCCGTTCAAAATTATCACTCGGAACCCTATTTCTATATATATTGATCGCTTCCACCACGATTCTTGAATCCGCGATCATTGCTATCAATACGGTTCCTGTTCTCGAACCCTTGATTATCATAATTCCTCTGGGGTCTCGTCCCATAAGAAGTGCTATATCCCTGTTTCCTATCATTTTGTCGGTCGACTACCCCAGTATCTCTCCAATTTCTATTAGTACGACCTTCGTTAGACCTCCTACTGTTATCACAAGCTCGTCTTTCACTATTATTATTGCTCGAACCCGGATTGTCTCTCTTCAAATATATGTCACCGTACTTAGATATCATCTGAAGCAACTGCAATTGAGTAGTTGGATTTGTAATCTCTATATATTCCATCATTTGTGGTTCCAAATGGGAAACAATATGTTCGATCAAACTATCTTCCGACATATTTATTCCCAATTTTTTATGCATTTTGAGGATACTATAAATAAAATCAGAGGGAGCCTGATCGTGACCCTGATATGACGAATAGAACTTGACTTGCAATTCAGTCTTATTCCTAACCACTCGAAAATTTGCTGTCAAAGCTTCTTTCAATTGCGCGAAATCCGTAGCACTCCCTTTCACTATCGAAGATCGAAAGACATCAAACCAGTCTAACGCACGGCCTCTGAGACGCCTTTTAAGATAATAACATGCCAAATTATTAGGTATCTCTTAAAACTTAACATTACTGTCAATATATTCGAAAAATTCCTCTATATTCTCAACACAGGAAAAGAAAATATCAGGCACGAGACTAAAATTGGATCCGACTCCCATCTCGGGGTTAAGGGAGAGATGTCCTGAAGACAAATTCGCTCGGTGCCATTGTCGTGCCCCGGTCCTATCTTGGACTGGGTTCACATTGCCCGGCGCGCCTGATGTGGAAGGAAACATATCATCACCAACAAAAGCCATAACAATAATTATTTATTGAAGACAGACAAACACAATTAACAAGCACAAGTTCAATCTATAATTGGAAACCTTGGAGTGATTTTCTAATATCTAGATTAATCCTGATACTCAAATCTAATACTCAATTCTAACATTCAAATCTAATATTCCCGTCTAAGTAATCTCAGCTATCAGAATTGACAAGGAGACGAACTCTTGCTAACCTCAGGTCGGTACTTAATTTGATTCCTTTAATGATTAATCTAATACTTTGTTATAATACTATCAAATACGCGCTAAGCTTTTTGAAGAGATCCGTAGACGATACTTACGTTTAGTTTGGCAATTCCTTCTCTCTCTCACCCTAACATTTTCGAAATCTAGACTTTATATGGTCGAATTAATTAGCATATAACTATCTCGTGTTTTTCCCGAAGAGGCTGTGAAATATAATAAATGCTGGCCCCAAAGTTACCCAAGAGGATTAATTTATGAAACTAACATGTATAGACCCGTCATACAGTATTCTAAAGGTTATGTAAGTAATATTTTTTTCCTAAAATTAAAAGCATTGTAAAATTCCTTCTACGATGTTTTTCTGAAAAGGCTAAGCATGTCGTCAGTTATATCACTCACTGTATAAAAATTAATTTTCAGTAAATAGCTTTTAATATGTCGACTTTATTTATTTTTAATTTGTGTTCCATTTGATAGTACAAAAGATTTTGACTTTCCATATGACCGAAAGAAAAACTGATTTTGAGTCACAAAATTAGCTGAAAAAATTATTTTAGTACTCATCAAAATCTTTGAGGACATCAATTATAGTAAATTTTGGTTCAAATGTCTCAGTGAATAAGATGTAGAAAAATATTATCTGGTTTCATTAAACAAAAAAACCATAAATGCGTAATTCTATTTAAAAATTAAAGGTGTTACCCGCCCGTTTCATCGGGTATTCCATGATGTATGAATATAAGTCAGTAGAATAAGTCAGTTTTCTCAAAACCAGTTGTTATCAGATCTCTACTCAACAAAAGAAACATGCTCACCAAATTTCATATCTGTAGACCTAATAGTTTTTAAAATCTTGTAATAAGTGAGTGAGTAAATGAATGAATTAGTGGTTTTTCTCCTTTAAATACACTCATTGCATTGAAAATTTGGGCACCAATAAAGAGTTATCATAACGAAACGAAATTTTACATACATAACTATAACGTTGATGTAAGTAAGTGATTACATAATCAAAGCAAATGGATCGTTTACATTGTACAAAAAATTACAAAGGAATGGGGGTTTTAGTACTCTGTTGGCCCTTCCTCTAACAGGAATGCATGATGTGATATGGTTGGGCATTGAGACACACAAGTCCTGTATGATGTCCTGCTACATCTCCTACACCAGTTGTTGCAAATTCGCATCTGATACTACCAAACTCGTTGGCTGTTCAACTTGCCATCCTGACTGATCTCAGATGTGCTCGATCGGTTCTTGGGAAGAAAAAAAAAATGTCCTTCCCAAAAGAACTAGCAGCGTCACCTGGCTGTCGCTAATAGTAAAGGGGAGGTAGTTTTTAACTATGCATCCTCCCCCTACTCTTCTGTCTTAGCTAAATGGTATACTAGGAGACAATTTGGCATTCTCTCCAGCAGCTTCTCCAGAAGTCAATGACTGTTTGCGAGACCTTTCTCTTCTCTTGAGAGGCACCATAGGAGATTGGGTATCTATGTTATTCAGGAAAGGCGTTAAAGTTAATGCATGGTAGACGAATAAAGGTTCATCAGGATTGTCACAACTGTTTGACACAAATGTTGTGGGGCATCTCTGGGATAGCACAATGTATGGTTTGTCTTTCCTAGGCATCAATTTTACACTTATGTCTTCCACATTTATTTACAATCACACATACATATAAAAAAACATCACAGCAAGCAGGCAAGAGACAAAAGCTTCTGGCAGACGTCTGCATTATGAAGAAACAAGATATCAATCATTGGCATGGTCAAGTAATTTTAGCGCGTTTTTCCCATGTTGTATTTTACAATATGAAAATTCGGGAAAACTATGGGAAAATTTAAATATGATTCGGCTCATCTAGGATACAAATGCGACCAAATGCCGAAAACCCGAGGTCAATTGGTTGCTTATTGTCTGAGAAAAAGGTACGACAAAATATGGAACGAAGACGAAATTTGCGTCCTAATAGCACTTTTATTCCACTACGTGAAAAACACGCTAAAAAGAGAGCTTTTCCGGTATCTTAAGGGTTTTTACATGAAGCGGACACAGGAAGTATTAAAATCCAAGTGATTTCCGTAGACGTAACCAAAAGATCGGGTATTTTCCGGGGAAGCCATATTGCTCATTTATATTCCGATATTGTAATTAGCTGAAAAGATATTAATAAAAAACCTTAAAAGGCCTAATTGTTTTACTCCTGCGGGTTGTTTACTTGGCAGAACTTCCATTCCGTTTCGGCCGAGCGGTAATCCGACGTATCCACCATCTTAAAATTGAAATCCAATTTTTGGTGCTTAAATCAGACAAAAAATAATTACAGAATCGGAAAGATCATTTATTTCGCCATGATACGGTATAATTATTTTTTTGTAAAATAGCGATATTTTTATTTTTTACGAATTTTTTAATAAATGGTTGAAACTGACGCGTTTTTATGAAAATTATTTCTAAATCGTTAAGTATGAATTTGTTTTCGAGTTATTAAAACGATATTCTACACTAAATAACTTCAAGCCTTTCTCTTTTAGATCCAGGCACTTAAAAAATTAAATTCCTTAACTTTTTTTTAAAGAATTTTTAAAAAGTAGTCACAATTTTTACTATACATTAAATAACTTTTTTCATTTATAAAAATAATTGTACAAAACCTTTTTTCCGTGCGTAAAGCAATATTATCCGTAATCTGTACGAAGATTGAAAAAATTGCTTTAAAATTACGGATTTTTAAAAAAAATTGTGATTTTCGTGAACTACTGTTTTTCTGAAAAATAACTTAAACCGTATTTTTTGTACATTTTTTTTTCTAAGTACTTTATTTTTGCAATTAATTTTTAAGGTTTGAAACCATTAACTTAACAATTATGCCGTAAAAATCAAAAAATTAATTAAAAATACGCGATTTTACATTTAGTCAAACATTGGCTTCGAAAAATAGTTTTGCGCCAAAGACCTTTGGACTGTTTCACCGTCAACCGCATCTAACTCAAGGGTAACACTAAAAAGTTCTGCCTTAAACTGGGGGAAATCAGTAAATTTGGCGAGAGAAAAAAAATGCGAGTGAAAAAGTTATTTTTGCTTCAATTTTCGTCAATTTTTATGTATATAATTTTCAAAATTAAATAATTATATATGTCAGATTAAGATGAAAAAATGTATTCAATACATTTCTCAGACTCATTTAAAATATTTATCAGTATCAAAATTTTTGTTCTCTTTCATTAAACTTATAGTTTACATGAAAATAATGCCTAATGTATATTTCTTTTTTGACATATAATTTCATAATAAAAACAAAAAATTTGCTCATTTCGAAATTATTTTTGTGTGGAAATAGTAGGTTAAATAAGCAAAATTCCTTACAAAAAAAAGCTGTCTTCATATATATATATATATATATTATATATTCTTTATTATTAATTGCGTTTTATTAAAATATCAAAAATCAATAAATTGTTTGCAATACATTTAAATGTAGTAGTGAATCGAAATTTTTCAATCGTTATGTGAATATCATGTGGATCCCCTCAATTAAAAATTAATTTCAATTTGAACCTCTCATTCATTATTAATGCCTAATTTCCCTTCTACTGGTCTGTGTGGTGTAGTGGATAGCGCGTCTCTTCCACCAGGTAGGCGGATGACTAATTCATATGTCTGGGTTCGAATCTAGAGAATTCTATTTTTTCATTTCTGCTTATTTTTCCCACGTAAATTAATTTTACTGCTAAATACATATTTTAACATGCTCCTCAGTTATTTTAATGCACTTTTCATATTTTTCAGCCTTTAAAAAGGTTATTTTCTGATTTTTATTCATTCAAAGTAATTTCTCTCTTCTTCAATGATTGAATTCACTTGCTGCAACCCCACTGATCTGAAATTTACTTCACTTTCAGTGCTGCCATTATTTAAGCAAATGGTATGTCACAATTAATTGCTAAATGAGCATTTTTAATCAATTTTATTACAAAAAATTTAATAAGTTACTTTTGTATAATATACTTTTTTTTCGCAGATACGTGTTTAAATAACTTAATTAACACAGACTGGAATGAAAAACTATAAAATTAAAATTTAAAAAATTAAATGTTTTTATTAAATAGTATTATTTTCTTTTTGAATGTTTTTTTCAGTGAATGTTAGCATATAACTATGTTTTCCCCCAAAAGGGGATTTTTATCACTTACATATGTTTAATCAAATATCCAAACGTTTCAAGTTCTATCTGTAGAATTTATTTTATTAGTATTTATTGATAATGGATTTAAATTAATATACTTTTTTAAAATCAAAGGAATGTTTCTATTATTTTATTATTAAATTAATTATTTGTTAATAAAAAGTAAATCGCGTATTATTTAGGATAAAAATACGTTCTAGAGACATTTTTAAGCTAACTGTAAGTAACGATTGATTGATTAATAAAAACCTGAAAATTATTTTATTATTTTAGATTCCTAAAAAATTTCTATTATAACAAATGATGACTTTTTTTTTAAATCAAGCATCAGAATAGTTTTCTTTTTATTGTTTAAATTAATGATTTTTTTACTAATGCAATATTGTTTTTCAAGTCAGTAATATAAATTTGAAGATAAATCTTATATCTGAGGAGAGTAAGGGGGAAAATAGTTCTACTCTCAAAAAAGCCACTGTAACACCGTGCTGTAGAGAGAGAGAAAAGAAACCTGTTTTACATCAGCAAGATCTGAAAGATATTTTTTTTTCGAAAAAGGGAATTGTAATATATGACATTAATATATATAAATCACACATTTACCAGGGACTTCGATAAAGGAAGGGGAATTTCCATGGCAATATGTTATGCATTCGAATATGTTCATGCAACGCCGGGTTAAATGGAACGGAATGAAACCCATCTCACAACGAAGAAAAGTGAACAAATTTCGAGAATGGGAAATTTAATGACATTGTTACGGAAATCACTCACATTGCATGCGTACACACACACAGAAGTGTTGTCATCCTGAGGGAAAAAGGATATTCCGGGTGGTGATTAAGTCATTCCCTCGGTAAAAACCCGTGCAACACCGGGCGAAGAGAGGCGGGGAGGGGGGAGAAATAAAGAAGTCAGACAAATTTCTAAAAAGAATATTGGAAGTGCTGATTTATTGAAGGGAAGTGAAAATGTTAAACGGGAAAACCCGAGATATCCCGGGTCATGCACTCACATCATACGTGTACACACCCACACAGAAGTTCTGGCGTCATAAGGGAAAGAGGAACTTCTCATGGGGATTAAGTTATACACTCAGTAAAAGCCCGTGCAACGCCGGGCTTAGCGGATGGGAAAAAACGTAGAAGCCAAAGTTATTTCTAAAAAGAATATTGGTCTTGCATATTTTGTGAAGAAAACGGAAAATTTATAAAAGTAGAGAAAGCCCGTGCAACGACGGGCCATGAAAGCTAGTCTACACTAGTAAAAATCGAAGGTAAGCAAACGTACCTATGTATGTATGTAAGTATGTATGTACGTCTATCTTCTCACGAACCGTACGACGCAGAAATTCGCGGAAGGTACCGAAAAATCGGGAACGATTAGAGGAAGCCGTATTGCGCATTTATATTCCGATATTGTAATTAGTTGAAGAGATATTAATTAAAACCCTTAAAACGCCTAGTTGTTTTACTCCTGCCGGTTGTTTACTTGGCAGAACTTCCATTCCGCTTTGGCCGAGCGTTGATCCGACGTTTTCCACCATCTTAAAATGGCCATCCAATCTGTACTTTTTAAATCATACAAAAAATAATTACAGAATCCGAAATATCATTTATTTCGCCACGATACGTGTTTTTTTTTTCTTTCTAAAATAACGATTTTTTCCATTTCTTCGAATTTTTTAAAAAAGTGTTAAAACTGATGCGTTTTTATGAACATTATTTCTAAATCGTTGCGTATGAATTTGTTTTCGTGTTATTAAAACGATATTCTACACTAAATAAGATCAAGCCTTTCTCTTTTAGATCCAGTCAATTAAAAAATAAAATGTCCAAAAGTATTTTTCTGTAATTTTTTAAGAAACTTTCAAAATTTTAACTCCACATTGAATAACTTCGACCAAATATTAAGATTATCATACAAAACTTTTTTTGATATTGTAAAATTAAAATTATACAACTTCTGTGCAAAGATTGAAAAAATCGCTTCAAAATTACGGATTTTAAAATTTTTTTGTGATTTTCGTAAAATAATGTTTTTGCGAGAAATAATTTAAACAGTATTTTTGTTACAATTTTCCTTTAAAAGATATCGTTCCTTCCAATTAATGTGTGAAAATTTGAAATTTTGAATTAAAAATTGAGCCCCAAAAATAATGAAAACTTTAAGAAGACATTCTAAAGGCTTTGCGGATACTCGAGATTAATTATTTTTTTTAGCTTTGTTTAACACCCAGTGGCCAAGGTAAAATTGATCTTCTTGCGGTTAGTTTGAGTAATGGAGAAAGGGGAATTCCATTTTTTTTAAATCTCACTCTCATGGCTAAAGTTATTTGCTATCCATAATAGTATTTAATTCATTTCAGATAAACGTTTTAAAGTGTTCTAGCTTTTATTTTTTTTATAACTCTGATAGTTTTCCTTATTCTAAAAAAATGACTTTTTAAAGAAAAGTGGAAAAAAATTTCTTACAAAAAATATAATTCTGAAATATATTTTAGTCAATCAGTATTATTTTTTTTGAATGATTTTATACAGTGAATGTAAATAAATTTCCAGGCTTTTTTATTCTTATATATTTTTAATCTAACATTCAAAAACAACACAATGAAGAAATGAAGAGTCCTTTCAATAATTTACGGTGAGGATTTTTGTATTTATTTTTTTAGAAAATGGATTAAAAATAATATATATTTTAAGAAACTGAAGCAATATATTTTTCTAATGGATTTAAATGAATATATTTTTTTAAATCAAAGGAATATTTCTATTATTTTATTATTAAATTAATTATTTGTTAATTAAAAGTATATCGCCTATTGTTTTGAAAAAAATACGTTCTAGAGAAATTTTTAAGCTAACTGTAAGTAGCGATTTATTAATGAAAACCTGAAAATTATTTTATTATTTTAGATTCCTAAAAACTATTTATTATTAAAAAATGATGACTTTTTTTTTTAACTCAAGCATAAAAATAGTTTCCTTTTTATTGTTTAAATTTATTATTTTTTTACTAAAGCAATATTGTTTTTGATATGTCATGAATAGAAACTTGAAGATAAATCTTATATCTGAGGGGAGAGTCGGGGGAAAGTAGTTCTACACTCAAAGAAGCCACTGTAACACCGTGCTGTAGAAAGAGAAATGAAACCTGTTTGACATTAGTAAGATCTTTAAGATATTTTTTTTTTCGAAAAGGGAATTGTAATGACGTTAATGTAAAGGAATCACACACATACCAGGAACTTTGATAAAGGAAGTTGAATTTCCATTGCAATATGTTATGCATTCGAAACAAATTTTAATAAATAACTGAAAATACTTAAAACAATCATTTAATAATTTCTGCTTTTATAAAGATAATTGCATGAAACTTTTTTCCCGTGTGTCGAATATTTCAAAAAATCCTCACAATTTTACTTCAAGATTTAAAATTGTAGTGAAATTTTGTAATTTGAAAAATTTCTCCTTTTCTGTCTTTTTTCAACATACAACTATTTTATAAAAGGCTACATTTTCGTTTCTTTCGGAGACTAAAAAATTACAAGGTAGAATTGAAAACTGAGTGAGTGATTTTTAAATTCGCACTGTTCACCTATTCGAGGGTTATTGGCGATTTTGACCTCGAAATTTTCAACTATGGTCAAGTGAAAGGACGACACCACGAGGACTTTCACCCATCTCTCCAAATTAGTACACCACACCAACGCAAGAACAAATTTCGAAAAAGGGAGTTTTAATGACATAATTAAAGACATCACTCACATCGCGCACATACACACACATAAGTGCTATCGTCTTGAGGGAAACAGGATATTCCCATATGGATTAAGTTATTAACTCGGTAAAAGCCCGTGCAACGCCGGGCTTAGCGGAGAGGAAATAAACAAAGTTTTTCGAAAAATAATATTGGAAGTGCTGATTTTGTGAAGAGAAGGGAAAATTTTCTATGAAAATTTCATGATACGCACTCATGGGCCATGCACTCACATCGTACGTTTCACACCCACACAAAAGTGCTGGCGTCAGAAAGAAAGGAGGAAAATAACATGGGGATTAAGTTATACCCTCTATAAAAGCCTGTGCAACGCCTGACCATGAAAGCTATTCTACATTATTAAAATCCGAAGGTTAAACAAACGTATCTATCTATCTATCTATGTATGTGCGTCTATCTTCTCACGAACCGCACCACGCAAAAACTCGCGGAAGGTACCAAAAGATCGGGAATTTTCCGGGGAAGCCGTATTGCGCATTTGTATTCCGATATTGTAATTAGTTGAAGAGATATTAATTAAAACCCTTAAAACGCCTAGTTTTTTTACTCCTGCCGGTTGTTTACTTGGCAGAACTTCCATTCCGCTTTGGCCGAGCAGTGATCCGACGTTTTCCACCATCTTAAAATTGCCATCCAATCTGTACTTTTGAAATCATACAAAAAATAATTACAGAATCGGAAATATCATTTATTTCGCCACGATATGTGTTTTTTTTTCTTTCTAAAATAACGATTTTTTCCATTTCTTCGAATTTTTTAAAAAAGTGTTAAAACTGATGCGTTTTTATGAAAATTATTTCTAAATCGTTGCGTATGAATTTGTTTTCGTGTTATTAAAACGATATTCTACACTAAATAAGGTCAAGCCTTTCTCTTTTAGATCCAGTCAATTAAAAAATAAAATGCCCAAAAGTTTTTTTCTGTAATTTTTTAAGAAATTTTCAAAATTTTAACTCCACATTGAATAACTTCGACCAAATATTAAGATTATCATACAAAACTTTTTTTGATATTGTAAAATTAAAATTATACAACTTCTGTGCAAAGATTGAAAAAATCGCTTCAAAATTACGGATTTTAAAATTTTTTTGTGATTTTCGTAAAATAATGTTTTTGCGAGAAATAATTTAAACAGTATTTTTGTTACAATTTTCCTTTAAAAAATATCGTTCCTTCCAATTAATGTATGAAAATTTGAAATTTTGAATTAAAAATTGAGCCCCTAAAATAATGAAAACTTTAAGAAGACATTCTAAAGGCTTTGCGGATGCTCGAGATTAATTATTTTTTTTAGCTTTGTTTAACACCCAGTGGCCAAGGTAAAATTGATCTTCTTGCGGTTGGTTTGAGTAATGGAGAAAGGGGAATTCCATTTTTTTTAAATCTCACTCTCATGGCTAAAGTTATTTGCTATCCATAATAGTATTTAATTCATTTCAGATAAACGTTTTAAAGTGTTCTAGCTTTTATTTTTTTTTATAACCCTGATAGTTTTCCTTATTCTAAAAAAATGACTTTTTAAAGAAAAGTGGAAAAAAATTTCTTACAAAAATATAATTCTGAAATTTATTTTAGTCAATCAGTATTATTTTTTTTGAATGATTTTATACAGTGAATGTAAATAAATTTCCAGGCTTTTTTATTCTTATATATTTTTAATCTAACATTCAAAAACAACACAATGAAGAAATGAAGAGTCCTTTCAATAATTTACGGTGAGGATTTTTGTATTTATTTTTTTTAGAAAATGGATTAAAAATAATATATATTTTAAGAAACTGAAGCAATATATTTTTCTAATGGATTTAAATGAATATATTTTTTTAAATCAAAGGAATATTTCTATTATTTTATTATTAAATTAATTATTTGTTAATTAAAATTATATCGCCTATTGTTTTGAAAAAAACACGTTCTAGAGATATTTTTAAGCTAACTGTAAGTAGCGATTTATTAATGAAAACCTGAAAATTATTTTATTATTTTAGATTCCTAAAAACTATTTATTATTAAAAAATGATGACTTTTTTTTTTTAACTCAAAGCATAAAAATAGTTTCCTTTTTATTGTTTAAATTTATTATATTTTTGCTAAAGCAATATTGTTTTTGATATGTCATGAATAGAAACTTGAAGATAAATCTTATATCTGAGGGGAGAGTCGGGGGAAAGTAGTTCTACACTCAAAGAAGCCACTGTAACACCGTGCTGTAGAAAGAGAAATGAAGCGTGTTTGACATTAGTAAGATCTTTAAGATATTTTTTTTTCGAAAAGGGAATTGTGTAATGACGTTAATGTAAAGGAATCACACACATACCAGGAACTTTGATAAAGGAAGTTGAATTTCCATTGCAATATGTTATGCATTCGAAACAAATTTTAATAAAACACTCAAAATACTTAAAACAATCATTTAATAATTTCTGCTTTTATAAAGATAATTGCATGAAACTTTTTTCCCGTGTGTCGAATATTTCAAAAAATCCTCACAATTTTACTTCAAGATTTAAAATTGTAGTGAAATTTTGTAACTTGAAAAATTTCTCGTTTTCTGTCTTTTTTCAGCATACATCTATTTTATAAAAAGCTACATTTTTTTTCGTTTTTTTACGGAGACTAAAAAATTACAAGGTAGAATTGAAAACTGAGTGAGTGATTTTTAAATCGCACTGTTCGCCTATTCGAGGGTTATTGGCGATTGACCTCGAAATTTTCAACTATGGTCAAGTGACGAGGACGACACCATGAGGACTTTTACCCATCTCTCCAAACTAGTACACCACACCAACGCAAAAACAAATTTCGAAAAAGGGAGTTTTAATGACATAATTAAAGACTAGCTTTCATGGCCCGGCGTTGCACGGGCTTATACCGAGGGTATAACTTAATCCCCATGTTAATTTCCTCCATTTTTTTCTGACGCCAACACTTTTGTGTGGTTTTGACGCGTACGATGTGAGTGCATGACCCGTGAGTGCGTGTCATGGCTTTGTCGCTTAACATTTTCCCTTCTCTTCACAAATTCAACACTACCAATATTATTTTTCGAAATTACTTTGATTTCTTTGTTTCTTTTCTCTCCACTTAGCCCGGCGTTGCACGGGCTTTTACCGAGTGAATAACTTTATCCCCATGGAAATTTCGTGTTTCCCTCAGGCCGATAGCACTTATGTGCGCGATGTGAGTGATTTATTTAACTATGTCATTAAAACTCCCTTTTTCGAAATTTGTTCTTGCGTTGAAGTGGTGTTCTAATTATTAGAGATGGGTGAAAGAGCAGGTGTCGTCCTCGTCACTTGACCATGGTTGAAAATTTCGAGGTCCATCGCCAATAACCCTCGAATAGGCAAACAGTGCGAATTAAAAAATCACTCACTCAGTTTTCAGTTCTTTCGTTGCAATTTTTTAGTCCCCGGAAACGAAAATGTAGCCTTTTTAAAGATAGTTGTATGTTGAAAAAAGACAGAAAAGTAGAAATTTTTCAAATTTCACTACTATTTTAAATATTGAAATAAAATTGTGAGGATTTTTTGAAATATTCGACACACGGGAAAAATGTTTCATGCAATTATCTTTATAAAAGAAGAAATTATTAAATGATTGTTTTAAGTATTTTGAGTGTTTTATTAAAATTTGTTTCGTATGCATAACATACTGCCATGGAAATTCACCTTCCTTTATCAAAGTTCCTGGTATGTGTGTGATTCCTTTATATAAACGTCACTACAATTCCCTTTTTCGAAAAAAAAAATATCTTCCAGATCTTACTAATGTCAAACAGGTTTCAGTTCTCTTTCTACTGCACGGTGTTACAGTGGCTTATTTGAGTGTAGAACTATTTTCCCCCTGACTCTCCCCTCAGATATAAGATTTATCTTCAAGTTTCTATTCATGACATATCAAAAACAATATTGCTTTAGTAAAAAAATAATAAATTTAAACAATAAAAGAAAACTATTTTGATGCTTGAGTAAAAAAAATGTCATCATTTTTTAATAATAGATAATTTTTAGGAATCTCTAAAATAATAAAATAATTTTCAGGTTTTCATTAATCAATCAATCGCTACTTACAGTTAGCTTAAAAATGTCTCTCTAGAACGTACTGATTGGAAGGAAATCCAAACTCTCTTTAAATAACCGGATATTTATTTACAAAACCTATATATCTTCGCCCCATCTTAACGTATGCATGCCCCATTTGGGGATCTGCCAGTAACACACAATTAAATGATATTCAAAGACTTCAAAATAAAGCGTTTCGAGTCATAGCCAGAGCTCCCAGGTACATCCCAAGATCTGTTCTCCACAAAGAACTTTGTGTTGAACCCATCCACACCCTAATAGCGAATCCCTTCCTCAACTTTCCATTCTTCATGAACCAGCCTCACCTCATGTACCGTTTGCCTCATAGCGCAACGAAGATACTACCTGATTTCTAAGAATTCCACCCCCCCCCCATGCTGTTAACCGAACGAAAACCCCCTTTTCGGATTGAAGAACGAAACGTAAAAGCTGTTTTCCGTTTACGGAAACTATGTTCCACCTCCCCCCACCACCTCCTCACCGCCGAAGCTAGTTTTAGCTTAGGCGAACCTATCATTCTCACTTTATTTACTCCCTTTCTTAGGTATACTGTGTAACTGAAGTAGAAGGTCTAGCTACCGCTAGGCTGGCACTGAGGACAAATATTTTTTCCAGGCTCTATAACGTATTTTTATCCAAAATAATAGGCGATATACCTTTTATTAACAAATAATTAATTTAATAAGGAAATAATAGAAATATTCATTTGATTTTAAAAAATATATTAATTTAAATCCACATTATCTATAAATAATAATAAAAAAAATTCTACAGATAGCTCTTGAAACGTTTGGATGTTTGATTAAACATTTGTAACTGCTAAGAAAAACACTATGTAAAAAACCTAGTTATAAGTACACATTCACTGAAAAAAATCATTCAAAAAGAAAATAATACTATCTGATAAAAACATTAAATTTTTTTAGTTTTTTCCCGGAAACGAAACTGTAGCATTTATAAAAATAGTTGTATGCTGAAAAAAGAACAGAAAGTATAAATTTTTCAAATTACAAAATTTCACTACTATTTTAATTCTTGAAGTAAAATTGTGAGAATTTTATGAAATATTTGACACGGGGGGGGGGGGAAGTTTCATGCAAGTACGCATTATTTTAAAGTAAACTATAAGTTTTATGAAAGAGAACAATAAAATTTCGATACTGATAAATATTTTAAATGAATCTCAGAAATGCATTGAATGCATTTTAATTTTAAAAAAATATATTAATTTAAATCCATTATCAATAAATACTAATAAAAAAAATTCTACAGATAGCTCTTGAAACATTTGGATGTTTAATTAAACATATATAAGTGTTAAAAATCCACTTTGGGGGGAAAACCTAGTTATATGCTAACATTCACTGAAAAAAACATTAAAAAAAAAGAATACTATTTGATAAAAGCATTTAATTTTTTTAATTTTAATTTTATAGTTTTTCATTCCACTCTGTGTTAAAATTATTTAAACACGTATCTGCGGAAAAAATTATATTATACAAAACTAACTTATTAATTATTTTTAATAAAATTGATTAAAAATGCTCATTTAGCAATTAATTGTGACATATAGTTTTCGGCATTTTACTTTTTTAATCACTGTTTCTAAATATCAATGAACTTTTTAAAAATCATTTTCTTTTAAATTCATCGATATTTATAAAATACAAAACTATAACTTATTAATATTTTTACATTAAAATTGATTAAAAATATTCATTTAGCAATTAATTGTGACATTCCGTTTGCTTAAATAATGGCAGCACTGAAAATTTACGTGGGAAAAATAAACAGAAATGAAAGCTTCTTGTTAGGAATTGTTGAAAAAGATAGAAATTATACTTTGAATGATTAAAAATCAGAAAAAAACCTTTTTTAAGGCAAAAAAAAAAAAAAAATGAAAAGTACATTAAAATAACAGAGGATCATGTTAAAATAAGTATTTATCAGTAAAATTAATTTACGTGGGAAAAATAAGCAGAAACGAACAAAATGAAATTCACCAGATTCGAACCCAGACATAAGAAAGAATTAAGATACTTTGCGAAAGCGGCGCGATAGACAACCACGCCACGCAGATTAGTAGCAGAAAAGAAAATAGGCAATAATAATGAATGGTCCGTTCAAATTGAATTTAATTTTTAATTGAGGGGATCCATAGGATATTCACATAACGATTGAAAGATTTCGATTGAAGATTACATTTAAATGTATTGCAAAAAATTTATTGATTTTTGATATTTTAAAAAAAAAGCAATTAATAATAAAGAATATATAATATACAAACATAGCTTTTTTTTCTCTAAGGAATTTATACCTATTTAACTGACTATTTCCAAAAAAAAAAATTTCGAAATGGGCAAATTCTTCGATTTTATTATGAAATTATATGTCAAAAAAAGAAATATACATTAGGCGTTATTTTAAAGTAAACTATAAGTTTTATGAAAGAGAACAAAAATTTCGATACTGATAAATATTTTAAATGAATCTCAGAAATGAATTGAATGCATTTTATCATCTTAATCTGACATATATAGTTGATAAAAAACATCTTTCACTCGCATTTTTTTTTTACTCGCCAAAGTTACTGATTTCCTCCTGTTTAAGGCAGAATTTTTTTAGTGTAACCCTTGAGTTAGAGCGGTCGAAGGCGAAACAGGTCTGAAGTCTTTGGCGCAAAGCTAATTTTCGACGCCAATGTTTGGCTAAATGTAAAATCGCGTATTTTAAAAATCATTACCTTCATTTTAAGGGCATAATTTTTACGTTAATGCTCTCAAACATCACCAACTATTTGCAAAAATAACGTACTTTGAAATAAAAATGTACAAATTACTACTTTTTAATTTATTTCTCAGAAAAAAACATAAGTTTACGAAAATCACAATTTCTTTTTTTAAAATCCGTAATTTTGAAGCAATTTTTTCAATCTTCGTATATGTTACGCATAATATTACTGTACACACGGAAAAAAGATTTTGTGAGATTATCTTCATAAATGACGAAGTTATTCAATGTGAAGTAAAAATTAAGACTACTTTTTAAAAATTCTTTAAAAAAAAAGTTTTGGGAATTTTATTTTTTAAATGAATGGTTCTAAAAGAGAAAGGCTTGAAATTAATTAGTGTAGAATATCGATTTAATAACACGAAAAGTAATTCATACCCAACGATTTAGAAATAATTTTCATAAAAACGCATCAGTTTTAACACTATTTTAAAAAAATTCGAAAAAAATAGAAAATATCGTTATTTTACAAAAAAAATTACACCGTGTCGTGGCGAAATAAATGATCTTTCCAATTCTGTAATTATTTTTTGTCTAATTTCGACACCGAAAATCGGATGACAATTTTAATATGGTGGAAAACGTAAGATTACCGCTCGGCCGAAACGGAAGGGAAGTTCCGCCAAGTAAGCAACCGGCAGGAGTAAAATAATTCGGCGTTTTAAGGTTTTTAATTAATATCTTTTTAACTAATTACAATATCGGAATATAAATAGGCAATACGGCTTCCCCGGAAAATTCCCGATCTTTTGGTACCTTCCGCGACTTTCTGCGTGGTGCTGTTCGTGAGAAGATAGACGCACATAGATAGATAGATAGATAGATAGATACATACATACATACGTTTGTTTACCTTCGAATTTTAATAGTGTAAGACTAGCTTTCATGGCCCGGCGTTGCACGGGCTTATACCGAGGGTATAACTTAATCCCCATGTTAATTTCCTCCTTTTAGTCTAACGCCAACACTTTTGTGGGGTTTCACGCGTACGATATGAATGCATGTCCCGTGAGTGCGTGTCATGGCTTTGTTGCTTAACATTTTCCCTTCTCTTCGCAAATTCTCGATCCTAGTACCACTGAAGACCCGCCGTGTAGGGGAGAAATGCACATAAATTATGTCGAGAGCTCAAACGTCCTCCCGTTGGTGTGGTGTGGTAGTTATGAGAGGGGGTGCCAGCTCAGGTGTCGTCCGCGTCACTTGACCATGGTTCAAAATTACGCGGACCGTCCCCAAAAGGCCTCGTGTTGCTGAACAGTGGGACGTTAATATTCACTCAATTTCACAAATTCAGCACTTCCAATATTATTTTCCGAAATTATTTTGATTTCTTTGTTTCTTTCCTCTCCGCTTAGCCCTGCGTTGCACGGGCTTTTTACCGACTGAATAACTTCACCCTCGTGGAAATTTCGTGTTTCCCTCTGGCCGATAGCACTTGTGTGTGCGGGCGTGCGATGTGAGTGATTTCTTTAACAATCTCATAAAAACTCCCTTTTTCGAAATTTGTTCTTGCGTTGGTGTGGTGTGGTAATTATTAAAGGTGGGTGAAAGCTCATGTGT
>BMAO01033845.1:0-52584 GCA_019973975.1 Trichonephila clavata | reverse complement strand
TTTTGCGCTTGTAAATACAGAAAATATATACACTTGCCTCCGGAAGTCTGCGTACAGGCTTCTTATGTTTTTATGCTAAAATTACTATAAAAATCTCGCTTCAGAAAATCAACGTACTTCTCAGGGATTCTTCAAAGTTTCCTCTTATTCAAACAACTACAACAAAATCCACCTTTACATGAAAATTATAGTTTAAAAAAAACTAAAAAACACGCTTTATACTGAATCGAATTAAAACTATAATATTAAGTGTCAATCGTATTATCCCTTTTAAACGTATTGCTATAATGTTATAATTCGTATCATCACTTCTAAACGTATTGCTTTATAAAAATAAAATATATTTAGCAGTTAGAAGATAAAATATTTTTTTCCACATGCACGAGCCTTTTTTTTAATTTTCATTTTCAGAAAAATGTTTATACTATGGTTAGAAATTGCTAACACCCACCCACCCACCCTCCACTTTCTCACATAAAGAATACCTTTTTTTGTTTGTCTTATTTGTATTAACCACAAGTGTATTTTACACTTGCATATAATTAGCTTTAAATTAAAAACATTCGATTTAGGGTTACACCTTATTCTTTTAGTCGCTAAATCTGGAATTAGTCCCAAATTTGAAATTGTATATGCAACAAGTTGCCAAATCGGAAGTGGTATATGGAATTGTCGCCAAATCTGATTATCGCTATTCCTGACGATCCTGATAAGGACAATGGAACAAAATTACGAAATTATTGTATTGTCATCTGTCCTTGACAAGTGTGCAAAATTTCGAATTAAACCGATCTTTTAAACAGGGTAAAAATCGAGTTCTAAGATTCCGTTACATGCAAGTGAGACTTATAAAAGCGTGTTAAAAAAACAATAATACGTATGTGACCAACAAATAATCACCAACAAGCTCCACCAAATGTCTGCGTACACTTACAAAATAGAGATTTTTTCTAAAGGAAAAAGGAACACCTTTTATTATGAAAGAATTACTCCAAATCGTGTTTTTAAGTAATAAAAGTTCTATAATGGGAAATTCGGAATTTGAGATTTGAATGCTTGTGTGATTCCATGGTTAGTAACAGAAAAGAGATCGATGTACTATTGAAAGAAAAATCATCATATATTTTTAAAAAAGGTGGAAATCTTTTAAATCAATTGGATAAAACTGTTAGTAGAAGACATTCATGGATTCAAAAAGGGTTCATAAACTACAAAACAATAGAAATTTTAACGGCCGCCCGTCTGTAGTGCACCTCGAGGATTTTGCTTTGCAATGCGCTCTGCAAAAATAAATTCAAGACTAAAAACTTCATAAATAACAAAAAGTGTTGCTGAGATATTCCAAAAAAGTGACTTTAATCACAGTTCGAAGAAAATTGAAAAAAAGATTACTATCATGACCGAGTTGAACTCAAGAAGCCATTCATCTCTCGAGTGAACAGAGCTAAAAGAATGACCCTTGCCAAAAACACCTAAATAGGACCCATAATTATTGGGAAAATGTAATATATTCGATTGAAGGTAGTTTTTGTATTTTCAGGTTCAAAAAAAGGAGAAAAATATGCCGAGGAAATTCCTTTTTCAACATTTTAAGAAAGTTAATCTTTTTTCGACTCAAACATTTAGGAGGAGGCCTAATGGTTTGGGGGTGCATAGGAAGCCTTTGGATTTGTAATATGGAATTTATTGAATCAACAATGCACAAAATTGATTACTTGAGGTTACTGAACTAAAATATCAGGGCAAGTGCCGAGAAACTTGCGGTGAGTGATGATTTTCTCTTTCAGCAAGACAGAGATGCCAAGCAAATGGCTTCGACTGTGAAGTCATGGCTGTTCTACCATGCCCAAAACCAGTTCCATAAGCCATCTTAGTCCCCAGACTAAGCGCAATACATCCTTTCTAGGATTTACTCCAGTTGGTATTCAAGGAGCGCCTAATAACATCCAAAGAAATGCTCAAATCTGTCACAGTAGAAGAATCGAACAAATTAGCCACATAATAGACTATTAAACTAGTTTAATCCCTGAGAAATATGTTAAGAGGTTTATAGAAAGAACGAAATAGCTTAAAAAGTACTACTTCTTTGTTATAATCCATTATCGTTAGAATTTTTTTCCAATGTACGCGCAAACTTTTGACGTACACGACTTGTGGTCCTTCTCTAGTTACAAATTATTATATTATTTTATGTAATAATCAGGTGATTGTTTGTACTGCTTGAATTTACGACATTATAGGAATCAATAAAAAATTGTATTGATTCAGAAAGACTTCATTTAATTAGCAGTCTTTGCATGAATATGAAAGATAGTCGTCTGTACGCAGGTTTTCGAAGTCAAGTGTACCTACATACATAAATTTATTTCATGTACTTCGAAATAGATATCTTTTCCTACTGTTATTTTCTCTATGTTTTTTACAGTGCAAATGTCGGCTATCAATTCTCAATTCAAATTCAGAGTTTAGGGAATTTGTTCAAATTATAAGTTTTATTCGTAATTAAAGCAGTAGGATTTCGAAATATATTTGCATTTTTGCGTGATTATTAGATGCACACGTGATTATTTAGAGATAATAAAATCCTCAACTTATGTCCGTTTGGTGAAATTTAGTAATTAACGTGAGAAAACGTGAATAATTGTGTGTACACAGGAATCTCTTGCACGGTAGCAACATCATAACAAGTATATATCATGCAATAAAATTTTCAGATGATTATTCTATATTTTGCATATGAAACGAGAACTTCAAATTTAAGGTAGCTAGAATTGATAATAGCAGATAAATAGGCAAAAGTATGAATAAAAGATTAATATTTTATCTTATAGATTAAATCTAAAATCTTCATGTGTTGTTTATTAAGCTGTTTTTATATTGTTGCGGAATACTATTGCTCAATAGAAACACCTTTATGACAAAGGTGGAGACCCCGTAGGTTTTTGTAAATTAAATGTTCATCATAATCATATTTTATGACTTTTTTTTCTTTTCTAGGATTATATGGCTTTTTTTCCTAGGATTTTATGACTTTTTTTTCTAGGATTTTTCTATTTCCATGTGCTGCTAGCAAAAATTCCGCTTTCAATTTCTAAGTTTTTGAAATACTAATAAAGCTGAATGGAACAAGTGGAAGTAAGTTCAGTTATATTTTAGTTTCTCGAATATTGATAAAAAATGATAATAAAAAAAGAGATCTTCATATATTTTTAGTATTCAGTTTCATTTAAAGTTTTATTTATTGCTAGCTGTACCCTGCCACACGTTGCTGTGTCTCAGTCGGGTTTAAAAAAAGGAGAGAGAGAGAGAGAACCACACATTTTTAATATATTTAACCGTTTGCACTTAAGGCATGATTTTTTTTATAAAAAAATATGCATAAGTAGGCATATAAAAAACTTTTATAAATAGATTTCATTTCTTATTTGTTAATGGAATACTTGAAGTTATTACGATTTGCTTTTGCCCTTATGTTACGAACCTGAAATTATTTACGTTGTCTCAATAGTGGAGGTCTCAACGCATTAATTTTTTTTGTTTCGGTGAAGAAGCTTTTGCAGTTAAGAACAGCGCTTCTCAAACTGTAGGGAGCCCCCCCGTAGGGGGGCGTGACAACTCTAGGAGGGGTGCGTGAGCATATTGAAAAGTCAAAAACCTGAAGATTATTTTAAAAAAATATTTATGTATTGAAAGAGTAAACAAACGAAATACATTCTGACATAATGAAAAATAAAAAAGGAACATTACACTGATATAATACACTTATAAATATATTAGTACTGCAACAGTGTGTGGTATTTTATAATTTTTTTTTCAATACTACGTTAAGAACAAGTTTAATAATTACCAGTGACCCCACGGGCTTGTCATATATAAAATTATATTGCAAAAATTAACATTTATCTTGCTAATTTGTATGGTTTATAATTAATTTCTAAACTGCCAATTAAAAGTTACGCGATTCGCTCCCCAATGCCACCGCTTTGCACGTATATGTGGTGTATTGGGGCAAGAAGGGGAGGAGAGAAGGGGAATAAATAAGCAAATCCTCTGATATAAGTAAATGCTTTGCAAACACATCGTCAGGGTCATTTTATATTGCATTCCAAAGCCTTCGGAAAGGTTTTAAGGATAGCAGTGAACAGAATAAGTATTATTTCGGAAAAGCGTATATGTACGTCTTGTTGCAATTTACGCACTGGCTGAACTAGACGCTTATACACGCCTGGAGGAACTTGAGGGGTGAAAGTCGTATTGTAGCTCTAGCGTCAAAGCATCCTATTATCGCATTCAATTCATTGTTATTGTATAGAGGGGGGCGCCATGAAAACTATGATTGAATATTGGGTCGCAAGTATTGAAAGTTTGAGAAGCACTGAGTTAAGAAATAAGGGACTTTTCCGCAACGTCCATTCAATTCATCCTTGCCATCATCGATAAAGTACATTTGTAGGAATTTATGTTGACCACATTTGTGAATGGAAGCAGGGAGCCTGCTTTATGATAAATTTGTTCTATCATTTTGAACGTTGGCATGAAGTGAGTTGTTACCATTTCTGCTCCAAAGCATGTCATTTGGAAAAGTGAATTGTATTTCCTAATGTTAGACAGGAAATATTTGGATTCTGCAGTATATGTGGCAAGAAAAGTTTGTAATATCTCTGGTGGTTCTTCAGTAAATTTCAGAGCCTTAAATAAGGACACACTCCAGAGCTCAATTTCCATCAATTGCACTGAGAATTAAGAAAAGAAGTTAAAAAACTAAATGAAAAGCAATGAAAAAAATTATTAAATATAACTCGCATAAAATCAACACTTCAATAAAATACACAGCTCAATACCGAAACAATGTAGTACAAAATAATTAAGGGGACTGCCTATGTTCAAAATGTCACCGACGTTGGTATGTTTTATTAATGACACAAATTACACTTTACAACTGAATCAAATTTGTCCATTGATTCCAATCATAAATTGACCTTTCCTTCATCTCCAACAGAGTTAGGGGAGAAATATAAATCACACTTGAGGCTGAAGATATTTGTTGTTGAACACGCAAGGAAAATTTAAATATGAACGTGGATTTCACAGCAGCCCACGACAAAGTCTTCATAAAGATTGAAGATTTTTGAAATTCTGAATTTTATTGGAATTCGCAATTATTATCAACAAAGTTCCTGGTCTACCTTTAAAATGAAGCAGCTTAGATCTAGACATGGATTGCTCCTCACATGGATAATTATTTGTTGGGCGTTCTGTAATATTTAGTGATGCCAATGAATGATTGAATGCGCACACTGTGGAATTTCTACTAGCATGAAAAGGTGCTTCTAAACTGCAAGAGCTTCTTCACTGAAAAATAACAATTAACTGCATTGAGGCCTCCGCTATGGAGACAAAGTAAATAATTTTAGGTTCATAATATAAGGACAAAAATAAGCTATAATAACTTTAAGAGATTCCGTAAACAAATAAATCTAAATCTGTTTAGAAAAGTTTTGTTTATATATTTCTATGTGTAATAAATCGTATAGTTATATGCATATTTTTTTTCATAAAAGGTCATACCTTCAGTGTAAACGGTTAAACATATTAGAAATGTGTGCTTTCTCATTCCTTTTGTCTTAAACCAGACTCAGCCACAGGAATGTGTGGCAGAGTACAACTAATTTTTTTTATAAAAAGTCGTACTTGAAGGGCAAACAATTAAAGATATTAGAAATGTGTGTTTTCTCTTTTCTTTCTATATAACCAGACTAAGCCACAGCAACGCGTTGCTGGGTACAGCTAGTTGTAACAAATTAAGTCTTTAAAAGCTATCAAAAATAAAATAAAGTTCAATATTTTGATGAAATAACCATAAACAGTCCTCAAACAAATACAAAATATACATAAGAAAATATTAATTTAGACATTTGTATTTCAGAGTAACATCAAATGAAATTTTGAAATCCCACCAAATAGATCCTTTGTGATCAGTTTAATATGTTATTGCCCCAACTCTTAGAAATTTTAACAACTTATTTGGTGGAAAAATCCTTAGCCAAGTGCAGAAAAATGTTACTATTTAGTTCAAACAGGTATAGAACGATTTCCCTTTATTGAATGCATATTGTGCTATTGGCTGATGTCTTTTAATTTGAGGTAAATGGTGGACTGAAAAAAATGTAACTACCAAAAAACTATATATTAATTTAATTTAGAATTACTGGAGAAAGATAAAATAGGTTGGAAATTTTATATCTGTAGGCTCCTCGTTTTTGGAGTGATTTTGAAATCACACTAAGTAGATCTTTTGCATCCAGTCTAATGTGATCGTAATGTAATGTTATTGACCAAACTTTTAGAAATTTTAACTATTTCTTGGAAAAATCCATAGCATACTGAAGTTAAATTAATACTTAATATGTAAAAATTATCTAAAACAGATAACTTAAGCTTAAAAATAAATTGAAAATGGAAATACAATACACCCAATTCTTTCTTCACACTATTTTGAAATGACACGAAATTATACTTTTTTACATAAAGTTTTTGTTCTAGCGCAAAATCCACTAGTTTTTTCCCCTTCATTCTAATTTTGACAGTTAAATCAGAAGATGGTCAGTTTATGCCCACATATATGTGAGTGACTTAATCTACTTCATGTGGCTTTTATATATATATATATATATATATATATACTTTATATTCTGGATTTCCGGGGAATACCAGATTTTTATAATCACTTTTTTCTTATTTTGTTCATTCTTCAGTATATAAAGGTTCCCCCTGGAATCTGTAAATGATAGAGAATTAGAATGAACACCAACGATAACCAAAACAAATATAATTTATTAATACTTTTATAAGTCTCACAAATTCATGGAAGAAAATGCACGCATATAAAGCATTGGAGCCGAAGCGAGGAAGATGAGATGTAGAAGTACTTCTGGAACGTTTGGTAATCTACTTTCTAAATAATCTTAACTCTAATCTCAAATAATCGACTTTTGGTCAGTTTGATTTTAATTCCAATATCTTACTAACTTAACCGTCAATTATCAATTTATATATTGACTAATTAATCGACGAGTCGCTCTCGTCTAGTTTTCAATTAGCTTACGTTAGTTACTAACTTCTTGTATCTAATTCCTAACCTCTCTCTCTCGAGCCTAAAAGTTCATGCTTAAATATACGGCATGATTTACATATATCGCGTCTTATTCTTCAGGAGAAAGTTTTCAATTGAGAAATATTTAAAGGTTTTCCGAATCCTTCCACTACACGGGAACGAACATGAGTTCTGCGGAACGAACGGTCCGCCAACCCGCCGCTGAGACCCGACGGAAAAACCGTAGGTGGACCGTCCCGGAATCTTTATGAATAACGGAGACAATAAGAAACCTCACAAGGTATTTTGCTTTAAAAAAAGTTTCAAACTTTTCATTTTATTCATGCTCCCCCACCCCTTCCCCCGTGAAGAAGACTTTATTTATATGAGGGTCTCAATGACCCGACAAAAATTACGTTGTTAAATTTTAGAGCTGATTCAGGAAATTGCCAAAATTTTAAAGTAACTCTAATTCCTGACCAGATTCGTACTCGTGACATCGAGCAAAAAACTCAACAAACCTACATCCAATATTCAATTTAATCATATATATAGGTGCATTTCCCTAACACAACATTATTATATTTACATTTGTACCCCCCCCCCTTTTTCGGGCTAGGACTAGGGGAAAATCTCCTTTTGAGGAAAAAACCCCAGCCTGCACTATACAATTCTTAATGGCTAACAAACCCTTGGATTGTGCAAACAAATTTTCTCTCTTGCCTTCCTCGTCTCACATAGTTATCTCAGGGTTTGTTACCACCGAATTGAAAATCGGATCACTAACATATCGTATTATTTTGCATCTGTACATTGATTATCCACATATATTTATGAACATTAATCAGTCATACATATATTTCTTCATACTAATCAATTTTAAATGTACACTTTCACATATACACTCAAGAGCCAAAACATTATGACCACCTGTCAATAACGAGTTGGCTCACCTTTGGCGCGCAACACAGCTTCAACCCGCCTTGGCATGGATGCCACAAGTCCTTGGTAGATGGCCAGAGACAGAATCTTCCAGATGTTTAAGCAACGGTCACGCAAATCCGAGATATTGCGAATTGGTGGTCTTTGAACTCTGAGCTGCCGTCGTATGACATCCCAAATGTGTTCTATCGGATTGAGATATGGTGAGTTAGGTGGCCAGGACATTAACTGGAATTCAGCATTATGTTCCTGGAACCAATCCAACACAATTTTAGCCTTGTGACACGGGGCTTTGTCCTGTTGGAACATTCCATTTCCAGCTGGAAAAACAGAGGCCATGTAAGGGTGCAACTGGTCCGCAATGATGTTCAGATACCCTGTAGCATTCATGGTCTGCTCTAACACAACCACGGGTACCAGAGACGCCCAAGAGAACGTCCCCCAAAGCATAATACCGCCACCACCGTCCTGTGTATGACCTACTGTACATTGAGGGAGCAACTGTTCGCCTGGAAGACGGCGTATCCTGACACGGCCATCGGCGTGATGAATGACAAACTGTGATTCATTTGACCAGGCAACTCTCTCCCGCACATCCATGGACCAGTCGAAATGTTCCCGGGCCCGGCGCAGTTGGCGATGACGCTTGGTCAGCAAAGGCACACGAGTGGGACGTTTGCTGCGTTGCCCCGCATCCAACAGTGTCCACTGAACAGTGTGCTCCGATACTATTCTACTTGGCCCTGCATTGTATTGGGCTGTCAGCTGAGCCACTGTCCGGCTCCGGTTTTGCTTCACCATCCGAGACAGTCTCCAACGACCTTTTTCTTTGATAGCGTGTGGACGTCCAACACCATGTCGTCTACTGCTGGTTTCACCATCATTCATCCACTTTGCATAAGTACTAACAACTGTAGAGTCGTGCAGTTTCAGAAATACTTGTTTCGAGCCTTCGAGCCATTACAATCTGCTCTCTATCAAAGTCGCTTACATCCGCAGCCTTTCCCCTCACACACAGAAGTAAGTGAAAGAATGATTTTTCAAACTCT
The DNA here is from genome assembly GCA_019973975.1 of Trichonephila clavata. Taxonomy (NCBI): domain Eukaryota; kingdom Metazoa; phylum Arthropoda; class Arachnida; order Araneae; family Nephilidae; genus Trichonephila; species Trichonephila clavata. Next base: position 43,500 of record BMAO01033845.1, on the reverse strand, counting down.
CCAGCAGCAGTTAAATACCACTTCACCTTGTCGTAGTCTCCCACTACCCCTAGGGATATTAATTACCCCTTGCATATTATCTATGTTTGGATATGTAGGATTCATAATTAATGACTACTCAAATAATAAATCACTTATTTATTATTTCTTTAAGATAGAAATTCACAATTAATAATCAACTTTAAGAACAATAAATTATCATGGAGTGTTATCAGAATTCAATTATGGACGACGGAATACTAACTGATATCACGAGGGGAATAACACGTACAATCAAACTACACATTTAAATCTAAACTACAAATATTACAGACCTGAAATCTTCTTCAGAAGGAACTTGGAAACTAATAGAATTTATGAAGTGGCTATAATCTAGGATATCTTCAATAACTTCTGAACCGCCTTAATGAATCTTTTTCAATAATCTTCTTTCCTCTATCAAATTTCACTTCATTAAACTAAACGCTTAGAAACACCTTCTTAAGCAACCACGTAGTTTACTTTTCAATCCCAAACACGGAGTTCTACTCTATCAAACCGCTTAGTCATCCTCTTCTCTTCATTTCATTTCTCCCTTTTATATCTCTTTCGAACTCGCTAAACCCGAAACTATCTTATTTGCATAAGTCACACTTCCAGCTCTCAGTGGGGATTGGTCAAAATAAATACAATTTAAAGTTTTTAAGAGAAGGTTAGTGAAACGCGTAAGCACCCGTCACAACCTGATCACATGCCTTCCACGTCATCCAGACGAGCTCATTGCAAAATGTAGGGGTGGTCATAATGTTTTGCCTCCTGAGTGTAAAAACATTATCTGGTTTTTCAAAAACAGAAATTTTATAGGAAATGGTCTAGTACTTTAGGAGATTTGCGGCTCTGAACTCACAAACACATATTTGCATTTTTATTTATATAGATTTTGCAGCTTTATTATAAAATTTATGTCAGGTAGGATTTCCAGTGTTTCATGAATTAAAAAAAATTGACATAATGAAGGAAAAAATTACTATGAAAATTAGTTTTAAAGTGCTTATTTATTTATTATATGGCACTGCTTACGTGTCTCTTTAGTTTGAATAACCTGAGTCTAAAAATTTCTTGCATTTAAGTGTGTGCAATATTCCTTTGATAATTTTATCCCTTTAATGCATGAGTACATCCTTTTGTTCATGGAATTTCCATATTTATGTGTTAAATCTTAGTACAATGAATTAGTCTGTAAGTATGTGAAAACATGTGTGTGATGAACGAGAAAAATCATAACTTTGAGCGATATTGTTTTAAGAGATTAAGTATTTCAAGTTAAAAGAAATTACATAAGAGCTTTATTATCTGAAAAATTTATTTACATTTTAAGATAATATTTGTGTTAATGTAACAGAGCTTGTTTTTCTTCTGTTAAGTTAAATCATTTTTAAAAAAAGGAAATGTTTTTTTATGTACACTTTTGATAAGTATTTATTTTGACAATATATTTCAGAAAATGTGATACAAAATGTTGATTAAAAATGGATTTTTGCATTAAATCATGTTTAGTGCGAATGATGTTTTAAGTATAATCGTGAATAAAAATTTTTTTATGAAAGGTTTTATTATTTTTAAAATTTTGCACAATTTTGATTTTAATATTTATATGTATAACACGCAAAAAAGGTTTAAACCATAGGTTCCCAACCTTTTTTGAACTGGCGCCCCCTTTTCTAATAAATATTTCGATATCACCCCCCTTTCTAGTGAATATTTCGACACCGCCCCCTTTTCTAGTGAATATTTCTATACCGCCCCCTACCACTTTAGAGAAATAAAAGTGAAAACAAGTTTTAAAAAATATCTTATACTAAAAGAATATATTTTTTTAATTTCATTTTTTTTTTCAAAAGTCCCAGTTTTTTTACTTGTGAATCTGAAATAGCTATTGCCACAAATATATTTAAATATGTAATATTATATATTTTAGTCACATAGATAGGATAGTGTTTTGGAATTGAAACGCTACTGAATTTCTTCTCAAATTGAAAGAGTGAAATAAAAAAAAAGTTTTAGCTTACCTGTTATAAGGATAGGCAGGGGTTTTGAAGATACGAAGTAATTCATAATAAACTATTTCTTTCAAAATAAATATAAATTGACAGTTTCAGTCTTTAAAGAATCACACGTTATATAATTCCTGGTTAAAATACTTAATTAAGTTTCTGGATAATACATGTAATAAAATGCAGTGGACAAACATTTTTCCTACTGCTCACAGACAAAGACAACACGTGCACTAGAAAAATTAAATGCACTATATCATTCAATTTAATGAACATCTGAATGTAATGTAATCTTTTAAGTTTTTATCCACTTCCCGTGCTACGGAAATATGTGAATTTTCGTACATGTGATATAGGAATGATTTAAATACGTACAATCAACTTAAGGTTAAGTATTAAAGTTTACTTTTGTTGGTACATAATCAGCGTATTTTTTTAGTCTTTTTTGGTTAATCTGCCTAAGCCCCTCCGTGCCATCTCAACGCCCCCCTGAAAGCCTCAAATGCCCACAAGGGGGCGTTATCGCCCACGTTGAGAACCTATAGTTTAAGCTTATTGCTTTTTTTAAAAATGTTATAAAAATTAAAAATATTTATTTTACTTTATGCATTTAATTCGCAATTAAATTGAAAATGTATGAAATATTATTGCATAAACACCATGGTACGTAATATATGCTTGATTTTAATACTTCTTTTTATATTTACAGCTGAAAAGCAGTCTTGATAAGTATTCAGTTTGAAAATCCTTCGAGGTTTTATTTTATTTATAATTAATTGAACTTACGTTTTTTGTTTATTATACTTATTAAGCTTACATATATGTTCTATTAACACTTAAAAAATGTCTTTTGATAAAAGTATTTTGGGAAAAGTTATATGTAATTTGCAATTTGTTGTTTGTTATCTTCATTCAATATTCCAATTCTTTTTCTTTCTTACTGATGTATGAATAGCTTAACTCAGTGGCGCAACAGCCCATGAGGGCCAAGGCCTACTGTGCCCATATCAGTATACGTGACCTTGGGCTCTGAGATGCACGAGCAGATGTCCAGATCAGGTGTCAGTCTGACACGAAACTCCCAGTGTTAAGTTCCCAAGCAGGCTTTGTACTTTTTTATCGACCCACTGGAGGGATGAAAGGTTGAGTCGACTTTGACCAGCCCGAGATTTGAGCCTCGGACCTGAATGAATACTTGAGTACTCGAATATATGAATACTTGACTAATATATTTTTCAAAATTTTATCAATAAAGAAATGTGTTCGATTTAATTCTTTAGATTACAATGTTTATATTTTTGATACGTTGGCACATTCATGCGCGCGCTCTCTCCATCTGACTACTGAAACATTTCCGAACATTTCGCCGTAAAATTTTGGTCTAAAGCAAAAATTGCTACTGAAAGGCTTTCATTCAGAGATGATAAATAACCCTCTTTACCCAAATTTCACTTGACCAAACATGCGTCTAACAAAGTACTATAACTTTGAAAGACAGCTTACAAAAAGGTGGTCTTGATAAAAGTTTTTAAAGATTTTTGTCGTAAATTCTCTACGACAAAAATATATTTCAATATTGAAAAGATTATTGTCTATTGCCATTTGCCTTTTGGAGAGAAAAGAAGTTCTTAAGATTTAGTATTTTGTAATAATCTTCAAGTTTTGTAATTAAATGAAGAAAATAACTGTAAAATGGGGGCACCATTAGTGCATTTTTTTTAATTCATTGTTAGCATAAAATTAAATTATACTAGTATGGTAAAGTTACACTTTGATTCAGCGAATAATAATTAATACAATAAAATATCCCCCCCCAATTTAAGGTTAAAGGAAGTAGAGACAAGATGATTTTTGTGTCTCAATTTATGACGCTTTTTCGGTAGTAAAACAAAAATATTTCTTTTGCTTGAGAAATTGTTAATTAAATAGCTATTTATAAGAAATACGGCAATTTATACATCATTTATATAATAAATACAAATATAATATATATATCCTTGTGTATGTTCACAGTTTCTGTAGAATACAAGTTTATTAATTAGAATGGAAATTGATATATTTACGATTATTATTTTAGTGAAAATATTCTTTCGAGACTTTCCGCATATTTTTTTTTCAGTGCATTTAATTGCTCTTCAATGTAGTAGTGTGTGTGTGCTCATAAAGTTTTATAAATACATTATATATGCTTCAACAATTACTAGATCTATGTAATCTGATAATATTGTAATGTTATGCTTAATCATAGTTAAAAGGATGCTTAGAATATTGGACCTCAAATAAGGTTATAGAAGTTTTTTCTTTCTGAAATATATTTTTTTTAATTAATACATTCTGAATGTAATTAGACTCAAATTATACTTAGTATTTAAATGACCTGCCTCGTTTTTTTTTGTTTAATTCACTGAATCCCTATTTATTATGTGTTTTATTTTCTTTATAATATACTTGAACCATGTTTCAATACAGTACTGAAATTGCGCAGTTTATTGTGAAATGTTTGTCTTTTTTAAAAACATTTAGCAGATTTTCTAAAATTTGCCAAAATCTAAAAAATTTATCTCAGTAAATCTAATGAATAGTTCCATGAAATCACAGGACATAAGAATTCCAAAATGAAAATTCTCTTTGTGAACAGTTTTCTAACTTTTACTTTCAATTTTAACATACCACATTCCCCTAAACCTTTATCTGCAAAAAACATTTCATGAATGCCAATTTATTGCATTTTTTTGTCCTTTTGATTCTATTAGTTTTAAGTAATTTAAATATTTGTCTAAAACAACAATGCAAGGCTGACTTATTTTTATGCATTTCTTGATTTTATTTAAAACGAGCTATAAGAATTCTAGTCCTTGATGTTGAATACTTAATTTTAGTTTCTTTAAGCATCACAATCATAAAATTTGGAATTTTGTTCAGTTTTTTAAAGGGATCTCTTCCCCCCATAATTTATTAGATAAAAGTGGGTTTATTTCAATTTCGATCCTTTTACAATAGACTGAAAATTTATAAAATAAAGCAATTTTAAACGCAGAAAAAAATTTAATTTAATCTAACATTTAAATCAAATCCATTTTTTAGAAAAGTTTAAAAGAATATTTTGTTTGAAATTGCCAAATAACAGAATTAGTTCTCTAAATATAGCTGAATTTTTTTATCAGCAATTACGATTTCGATTCCTTTCATTGTTACATTGGGTTCATGTGATACTAAATAACATGTAAATTGTAAAAAAAAAGTAAACATATTTAATCGCATCCATTTTTAACCAAGTAACTTTCTCATTTTAATTTTTAGAAAAACACGAGTTCGAAAAGCTAAACTTATTCTAAAAGTTTCTCAATCAATATGTGCCGGAATATATCTGACCAAAAGAAGAAAAATTAAATAATAAATATATTCAAAAACAGCAATTTAATTTTTTTTTATGAAATTGAATAATGTATTAAGATATTGTTTTTCTCTAAATGTTCGGCTTTACTATAAGCCATTTAGTATGCTTAAAAATATTACTTTTGCAAATATATATATATATATTAAGAATTGTATAAATTCTATTTTCAATTATAATATAAAATAAATTACTTATGACCTAAGGTTACTTAAAAACAAGTGATTATTTTTTGTTTAATAGAAAACACTTTACATATTTTTAAAAAAACATACGACAAATTTTCAAATACATTTAATTCTTCCGATACTATTCTTTATGCAGAATTGTTAGTTTTTAAGTTATTTTAATATTAATGATTTATCTCGCCTTGTTACTCCATCTACATAATGTGATAAAAGATTATTAAAATAATTAATTCTCTTACAATATATCTTACAAAGGTTAGCTATAGAACTGATGCACAAATTTTGGAGTGCATTTTTAAATTATTGTGAATTAGTGAAACACGAAATCTATTTCTAATTCAGAGGCTTCACTTACCAAGCTTCATAGGAACATTTGTGTTGATAGCTCAATTTCTCTTTTGGATGTAATTTTTGTGTTATTAACATATATTTTCCAACATTTTATAGGTGTTAAGTTTTCTGAAAACATTTCTTGAATGTAATTATGGTAAGCTTTTTTAATGGCTGAGATACTTATTCTCATTTTTTTACAAAGTCCATTAATTATTGTATATAGAGCCATTTTTAGAATTTTGTAATTTTTTGTATCAATATAGTTAATAAAATTAAAATACCCTGCTCTTCATTCGTTCCACTCATATAATTTATGACCAAAAAGTGACATATTTTGTTCAAACCTAATGTGTTTTATAATTTTCTGAGCAAAAACAAAGTTAAGATTGTTAAATTTTGTAAAAGCACTCCATTAAGGTATCCGGCTACCCTAAAATTGTAAATTTTGCCAAAAATTGCCAAATATTTTTATGATTTTATTTTATAGGGTATCTTATTAGCATTATAAAAATACCAAGTTTATTATTTTCTATCAAGTAGAACAAAAACTACAAGTGTTTTAGTAAAAGCAGATGCATTACTTTAAGCAAGATGTCATACTTTAAAACGCGTTTTACTCAAAATGTATTTTTTTGAAAATGCTCAAACGGGGACAGCGATTGCTCAAACAGTTTTGAAAATAATTAACTGAAATTTTTTGTGTATGTTCTGTATAATAATAGAAGTGTCTTAACCAATTTAATTTATTAATCACTGTTTTATTACAAAATATACAGTTCCTTATGTTAATATAATCGAGCCCTTTCACCCTTCTCTCCTAATTACCACACCAACACAAGAACAAATTTCGAAAAAGGGAGTTTTAATGACATAGTTAAAGAAATTACTGACATCGCGCGCATACACACACATAAGTGCTATCGACCTGAGGGAAAAAGGAAATTCCCCTGGGGATTTTTTTAAAGTTATTCACTCGGTAAAAGCCCGTGCAACGCCGGGCCTCCGGAGAGGAAAGAAACAAAGAAGTCAAAGTAATTTCGAAAAATATTATTGGATGTGCTGATTTTGTGAAGAGAAGGGAAAATGCTAAACGAGAAAGCCATGATACGCGCTCAGGGGTCATGCACTCACATCGTACGCGTTACACCCACATAAAAGTGATGGCTTCAGAAAGAAAGAAGGAAATTAACATGGGGATAAGTTATACCCTCGGTAAAAGCCCGTGCAACGCCGGGCCATGAAAGCTAGTGTTAATATAATCACTGTTATTTTAAGCAATTACATATAATAACTAGGATAAAGGTGCTAAAGTTTTTGTAACAATTAAAATATATCTTATCCTGAAGGTCATTTCAAAAATGAATAACATAGCAACTCATCAGAATTGAAAAATTGAAAATTTGTTCATAAACTTTTGGTACAGAATGGGCCCCGTTTGTAATTTTTTGTAAATTTTTTCCCATTTAAATAGTAATAATTTCTTTTTCTCTTCGTAATTTTAACATACTTTTCTTAAAATGTACTAAACAAATCTAAAAACCATGAAAATATCCCCATATCTCCATTTTTTTAAAAAAAATTTGTCGCAAGTAGTCGGATACCGTAATTTATTTATCTGCTCTTTTTTTAAAATTATTTTTGTACTTCGAAAAGTTTCTAATATTTTAAAAAGTATTTTTCGATTAAAAATTCATCATGTAGTTTTTAAATAGCTAAGCTATCGTTTCATTTGTATTAATTTGAAAGGGATATCCCCTAAAATCTTTCTCCTTTCATTGTATCAGTAATTGAAAACACTTTTTTGGTACGCAATCACATCGTCCTGTTTCTATTCCTGATTGAAGCAAAATCTTGAATAAAATTAATTATGCATTTACTATAGTTACTCTAAGTAATTTTAATATTCAAAAATCTTTCAAATAATAATTTTAATGTCCGGATTTAAGACTTCTTTTAATTAGAAATTAAGTTTTTCAATATATCTTTATATCTTTCCAAGAGATGCAATATTGTTGAGGGAAATGAGTAAAACAATTTCGATAGACTTCCATACATATGGCAAGATAAATATGTACTTTTCTTTCAAGAGTTAGTTTTATATATGTTTTTTAACGTATGCATGTACGTTAATTGATTTAGGTTCATTATCTTTCCCCAAGTATACTGAAGACATTTAGAATAATTAACGCAAATAATGTATTCCATAAGAAAATTTTCCAAATGTATCAATTTTGTTTTTATTGAATGTGTATGATATAATAATACTGGTGAAGACAATCAAACATAAGAATTTAAAAAGCAGTTGAAAAAACGTTTCACACATTCAATCTAAATATATGATCGAAAACGAGGAAATAATTCTGAAACTTATAGTCTGTTATCAAATAATTTAAACTGTTTGAGCGAAAACGAAAAACAAAAATTATCAATGTCTAAAATGCGAAGTTCTAATCTATTTTTATATTTGGAACATGAATTCCAGAAAATAGATGTTGTTGAGGTACAAAAATTGAGCATTTGAGCAAATTTCAGTCTCTAACTTTAAAAGAATCAGCACTGAATATAGTAAAAAAGTATAATGATTCCTGCAACAAAAGTTCAACTATTTTAAAAGTGCAGTCTGATCTCATTAACAATGTTCAAGTCTTTGAAAGCCAATCGATTATGATACCCCTCCTAGACATCGTAATTCTTATTTTTCACTTCATGAAAAAATTAACCTTTTGTTCCTGTTAAAAGCAGACATTTTTTTCTTCTTATTACGTATATTATACCCAGATAGCCGAACTTTCTTGTTGGCCAATCAAATTACTCCATATCACTATTAAACTTAGATATTTCCATTAAATTTTCTCCCTCGGAACTTCGGACTTCCTTGCTGCACCTGGATTGGCTAGGTGTTGTATTTCCCCGCCCACAACTCAAGCTGCATTTTGCAGTTTTTAAAAAAGCTGCGAGTTACGTAAACGCATTTTATATTTTAAGCGTTAAAGTAAATCTTCATATATAAAATATACGTGTCACAGTGTTTGTCCACGATGGACTCCGAAACTACTCAACCTATCATAATATAATTTTGCATACTGTGTGTCATTTCGTCCAACTTAAAACATAGGATGGTTTTTATTTCAATTAATCAAGCCATAATTTTTTTATTGCCGGAAATGTGAAGAATCCGGAAAAAACGTTGCTAGATTCCCGTAAGGGAATAATCGCAAACTGTTGCACTGCTCATGTGTCTGTGGAAGCAGATATTGCAAACCAAAATGCACGAAAATTAAATGCCTAGCGTATTTCGGGGTGTGGAATCCGATTTTCGAGTCAGTTTCTAAACATAACCGTAAGTTTGCCGGATAAAGCCGGCCGACCATATTTTAGACACACCATAACAGGGCATACATTAAAAGCCTTGAATCGTGTAAACTTGGACCCTGGCGTACTTCAAAATGGATAATCCGAATCTGATATCCAGTCTGAGAAATAACTGTAACTTTGCCGGATAATTCAGGACGACCATTTATTATGCAAATCGTGGCAAGAGCTTACTCTCTTAATGTCTTGGTGCGGGAAAAGTGTGTTTCTGTTGTAATTCGGAATGGTGAACGAGAGTTTGAAATCGAATTTTAGAAATTCCTGTAACTTTGCCAGATAATGCCGGATGACCCTAATGCCCCTTCCAGGGACTGAACTTGCCGGCTCAGGGGAACAAAATTTATTTCCAGTTGTATCTAGGGGCGGAAAACGATAATTTGAAATTATATTTCAGAAACTCCACTAAACTTGCTGGATATTGTCTGAATAAGGAGAAAAGGCAAATGATTCGACTCCCGCGTCCGGATTTTCATTATCTCTAGCGACTGAACTTATCGCGCAGGAGCATCAAAAGTCAGCTCCGTGTGCATTTCGGAGTGTGAAATGAGAATCTGAAATTGAATTTTAGGAGTTTCGATAACTTTGCCGGATAATGCCAGTCGACCGTATTTTAGACACACCGTAGCAAGAGCTTGCCTTAAAAGCCTTTGATTGTAAAACCTTGGTCCCTGGTGTATTTCAAAATGGATAATCCGAATCTGATATTCAATCTGAGAAATAACAGTAACTTTGCTGGATAATTCAGGATGACCGTCTTTTACGCAAACTGGGGTATGAGCTCACCCTTAAAATCTTGGCGCGGGAAAAGTGTATTCCTGGTGTAATTTGCGATCGTTTAAGCGAGTCTGAAATCGAAATATAGAAATTCCTGTATTTTTGCCAGATAATGCTGGGGTATCGGAGTATTCTCGGACAGCAGTACCAGCCTATCTTGCCGACGTAAAGTGAGTGAGTGAGTGAATATTAACGTCGCACTTTTCAGCTACACGAGGGCTTTTGGCGACTGACCGCGTAATTTTGAACCATGGTCAAGTGACGCGGATGACACTTGAGCTGGCACCCCCTCTCCTAACTACCACACCACACCAACGGAAGGACGTTTGAGCTCTCGACAGATTTAACTTGAATCGCTCCCCTACATGGCGTGTTTTCAGTGGTACTGGACTCGAACTCATAACACGCTAGCCATGATCCGATGCCTTGACCACTTGGCTACCGCGGCCACTTACCGACGTAGAGACGCAAAAAGTGGATCTTGATTGTATTTCGGAACTGGCGATCCGAATATTCTCAATCCAATTCAATATAATCTCATATCTACGTGAAATAATGCCAGACGAAAGTATTTTGCACGAACTGGGGAAAAGGCGTGCTTTAAAATTCTTGAGGAGAGAGAAATGCTTTCCTGGTGTTTTTCTGAACAGGAAACAAGAATAATCTGAAATTGGATTTTAGAAACTCCCGTAACTTTGCCAGATAATGCCGACCGACCGTAATGTCCCCTTCAGAGACTGAACTTACAGAAGCAAGAGCGTCGAAAGTGGGCACCGAGTACTTCTCGGGGTGGGAACCTGGATACGGATTTCAAAAGCTTCCGTAAATTTTCTGGATATTGCTGGAATGAGGTCAAATGGCTTTGTGTTCGAGTTCCACCTCCGATTTTCATTCCCTGTAGCAACTGAACTTTCAGGTGCAGTCGTGCGAAAATATGACTGCAATAGGAAATTGCATCTTTGGACATTGTTGTCACTTTGTTAGATGGTGGAAAAACTGCACATTCCGCATCAGCTGCCATTGGACATTCATAAAATACAAGATGCAATGTGTACCATTGAAAAAAAGAGTGGATTGTCTACAGTATTGCAAATGAATTCAGTCATGATCAGGGAAAAGTGTACCATGAACCATAAACATTCACTCAAAGCTTTACATAGGGCTTTGCAAGATTTAATTGGCAACGGGAAAATATTTGGTGTTGCTGTTGTGTTACTGTCTGGTGATTTCCGACAGGCATTAACAGCCATCACACGCTCTACTTTTGCTCACGAGATTAACGCCTGTTTAAAACAATCGTTTTTATGGCGAAACGTGGAAACACTTCGACTGACACGCGATAAACACGCGAGTTCATTTGCAAGATGATCAATCTGAGCAAATATTTCCTAGCCAACTACTGAATATCGGAAACGGTGAAGTAGAACTTCATCTCAATACATAATGCATGAAATAACCAGACGATTAAATGTTGTTATTGTGATGAAATAAACTTTCAGACACAGGGTTGTTGCCAGTTGATCCAACGTTTTTTAAAACAATAGACACTATTGTTAATGAAAACAAAACCGTGAGTTTTCCAACCAAGTTTTTGAATTCTCTAGATGTATCAGGAATGTCACCACATAATCTTCGGTTGGTTCCCTGGTTATTATCTGCGTAACTTAAATTCACCTATATAATGCAACGGTGCACATTTGATCATCAAAAAATTATACCGGAAACTTCTTGAAGCAAACATTTTGACAGTAAAGTTTGAACGAAAATTCGGTTCTGCTACTACGCAATTTGTTGCCATATATTCCACTGATACCGTCAGAATCTCTAATACCATTCAAAAGGCTTCAATTCCGATTCGTTTGGCTTTCGCGATGACCATAAATGAATCTGAAACCGAACAATATTCATTTGATACTTGGACTTAGAAAATCCATGTTTCTCGAATGGGCAACTAGATGTTACATGCTCACGTGTGCGGAAACCGTTGAATCTATTTGAGCTAGCAAAATACGGGTTACCGAAAAATATTGTTCACCGATTAGCGATTAGTTGTATAAAATTATTTGTTGTTATACTTTAAAATGATAAAAATTATTTTAAAAATTGCAAAGAATCAACGTTATTCACCACATTTATAAAATTAAATCTTCATATGTTGTTACTTAACGACTTCATTAGTAATTCATGCATTATACTACACTCAAATAGGAGATGAATGAAATGCAAAATTAAAATAATTTGTTGTTTTATACTTTATTTCAACCCTCCAAAATTATAAACGAAGATTAATTTGACTGCATTGAATAGCTTAGAATAATATTGAACTAACGTATTAAAACAAAGCCACAGCAACGCGTGGCCGGGTCAGCTAGTTTTTTTTTTATAAAATTCGATCTTATCTTTCAAATAATGCTTTTACTTTCCCAGGACAATGGTAGATTTATTACAGTTACAGTCACTCAAAGTACCGATTGTAAATTAGAGCCAGACAGAGTTATACTCCGTCAAGTCTTCTCAGCATTTACATATACAAGAATATCGGAACGTGAAAATTTGGATTCTTCTTCTTCTTTTGTATTCTTCTTTTTGTTATAATTTTCAAGTGATCAGTGAGAAGAGTTATATGTTCAACCATTTTGTATCGGTGAAATTTTAAGAGTAATAAGGTTTTTTTTTCTTTCACAGTGACTTCCGTGATTATTAAAAATAGTACCAGTAGCGGGACAAAAAACGACGAAAATATAATTAAATGTTCCAAGTGAAAATGCGTTAGATAAGAGGAATGAATTCAAAATAGTTTTCATTCACACATTCTAAGATCTTCAAATCAATAAAGCTATTTCTTTTTCTTTTACATTGTAGATTTCGGGTAAGGGCTTGCAAATAAAATCTTTCATGCATGAAATAAAATTCCAGTTAAAGCAAATGTACGTGGAATATTAGTTCATGAACCCCTTAACTGGTTTGCTCGTACACCATACGAACTACCGAAAACTGGTCACAACCGGTTTGCCCGTACTCTGTACGAACACTCATATTTTCTCTTTCTATATTTTTGATTTGCACATATTTTAAATTTTTATAGTAAGATTATTAGTGCTAATGTTGAGTACAGATACTGAAATACTTCTGATCCGGGATTTTCTTTGTAATGAAGGGGGAAATTTTCATTGAAGGCAGGGATTTAGATTCTTAAAAATATTCGATAAAGAACAGGATTGACAATGCATTGTACAATTTGTCGCTTGAGAAGAAATGAAAATGTAGAAAGGTTATCCAAAAAAGCCGATATCAATCTGTCCATTGCAATGCAAGACTTAGTATTACACTATGCTTCCAATTGTGCGTCAAAAAATGCGTCATAAATTTAGCTTTTCGAAACTTAAATAGTAAATGTATACAATAATAGAGCTTTCCTTTTATAAGTGGAGTTTTCTATTGTTCTCTGGTTATATAAATTAAAAGCTGTGATAAGTTTCCCTATAAAACAAGTTGAATATATGTATATACAGTCGACTGACTCTCGATAATTCGAAGTTAGAGGGACCAATGAAACACTTCGAATTATCAAAAGGGTAGAAAAGAACTCCCAAAATACACGAAGAGAAATTTTTTTAAAGTATTTAAATTTGAAACTAAAACAACAATTCCACCTATGTATAAAATTATTTTAAAGTTTTTTTTAAAAAGTACATATTATACAGTATAAATATTATACAGAAGGTAAAAGTCCTGTACTAAAAGAATACAGGAAACAAAAATCGCTTCGTACCCGGTTCCCTCAGACACTGCTTCAAAAAAATTGGTTCTTTAAGGCACAGGCCAATCTGGCCCATGCCCTATTTAGTACCACATACTATAAGTCACACAGATGAACCATAAATCGTTGTGCCAGTCCAACGCAAAATACACAATCCTACGCGTCTCTTCTTCACAATAGCGGATAATCATTTCATACACACGTGTAGTTATGCCACTTGTTAAACAAAAGATATGTGCGGCTGGCAGGAGGTGCAGTCGATCTGTTGTCCACTTGAAAAAGGAAAGCGACAAAAGTGTCTTTTCGCCTGTGGAACCAGAAAACACTAAGAAGAGGAAGCAGACCGATGGTCCTCAAAGGGGCTACGTTACAGGGGAGACACGCAGGAACAATACAACACAAAACTTGCAAGCTCCAACCTATTTGTTACAGGACTCTACATGACAGTGTATGTTCAAATTGTCGAGAATTTTATAAGATAACCTCGAATTATTGAGTGTTATAGTCTGGCCAGCCACAGATTTTAATTCGAATTATTGAGTGTACCAAACGTATTGTTTTCGTTCGAAGTATCAAGAGTTTTTCTAGGGATAGAGGACGAGAGGTTCGGATAATCGAAGGTTTGAATTATCCAGAGTTGACTGTATATATGTAATACCTTAAATTAATATCTTAGAATTCAAATTTCTTTTATTTATGACATCTAATTCATAAACCATTTTCCCTATTTCAAAAGGCGTCTCAATTTATCTTTTTCTAAAGTATTAAAAAATTATGTTGATATATATTTATTACTGATTCTTTGGACTTTGAATGTTTGATAGATTTATTGACGATTCTAAGAAATACAAGATCATTAGTTGTTTTCATGTGTCTTGCTAACCGGGATTAATATTCCCTATGCAATGATGTCATTTCTATAAATAACTAAGTAATCTCTTCGCCTAAACACGTGACTGTAATTTTAATTATACGTTTTTCCCTGTATATGAAAATTTGATAGTTGAATAATTCCCTCTCTTGTATTGTGGCACTGTACGAGAACCCTGCTCTAATAAATGATGTGATCACGAAGACGAATCTTTAATTTTTCTGCCCATGACCCTTTAATCATCTCTAATCAGAATGTAAATTTTTTGCGGGAAAAAAATTGTCACGGTAGGATAGTTTCCTATCGTGAAAATAAAATGTAAATGTAAAATTTTTATAGAGAGTTTCTGTAGTAGAAAGAGCAGACCATCGGCCGTACTTCATCTCCATAGAAGGCTCCAGGAAATTATTGGAGAATTTTTCTTTAATGCAGTTTCTATCCACAACTATCCACGACCATACAGAAGAAATCCAATCCATGAAAACATATTTCATACATGTATATACAATTAAGCTGCTTTCGCTGAAGTACTTTTAGTGTTTTGAGTTACAACATAATATTCGTAAAATGTATATTGCAAATACTGCAGGCTGAAATAGAAATTATAAATTAGGTAAATTTTTTAATCATAAATTATCCCAAAGTTTATAAAAACACAAAACGTACACCGAGGAAAATAATTACTTGAGAATTTTAGTAATCATTATACATTTTTTTAAAATTTCAGTTAATCGAATTTTGGAAAAGGATGAATGGTCAAGAACTGGTTAATTGAAGAAAGAACCAACACACACAAGGGTCAGCGTTATCGATGGTAAATGACACTATTTACATAATTGTACAGAATGAGCAAAATCGTTATTTGAATTCAAATAAGGGTCCATAAACTATACCACGAATAATTTTAATCACTAAAACTAAACTAAACTCAGTAACGCAACAGCCCATGAGGGCCATGACCTCTGGGCCCATCTCAGTGTTCGTGACCTTGGGGACTGAGGTACATGAGCAGATGTTTCGGTCAGATGGTCAGTCTGAAGATAACCCCCTATTGTTTAGTTCTCAAGCGCAAGCTTGGTAATTTATTAAAACACTGAAGGGGTGAAAGGCTGAGTCGCCCTTGCCCAGTCCTGGATTTCAACGCCGTACTTGTGGCGTGGAAACGCGATACACTTACACTTAGCCACTGGACTTTCAATTTTAATTACGCCACACATGAAGGATAGTCATTGCTGTATTCATCACTAAACGATTACTGTCAAACGAATACCGAATGCATTAAAGAACGTTTTAAATCAGTGGTGTCAAATTCGTGGGCCACATGTGGCCCTCAACGAACATTTTTTTCGGCCCGGCCAGTATATCGGCCGAAATAAAACAAAAAATATCAAAATTTGTTTCAAAATAGGAAAGATAGTAGCAGAGAAGAGATGTTAATTGTTAGAACATACATCTTACATATGCTTATTCTTTTGCGTATGTTTATTAAATTGCATTGTTTGAAATAAACTTACGTCTCTATGAATATTGATTTTTTTTGCGGCCCTCCTAAAGTTAAATCTAGTTTGCTTGACCCAAGTTAGCCTTTGGTTTGACACCCCTGTTTTAAATGATGTTGTCAAAATAATAAATTTAAAAAAAATCAACTACCGTGCTTCACCATTCGGAAATCAGATGTGTATCGAATGAAAAAAAATTCTTAACCGACTTTTTGAGTTAAAAAATGAAGTCAAATTATTTCAAAATGAACGAAGTCATGAAATGCTCTAAAATTTAGAGTAACATTTAGAGTCTAAATGTATGTGATGAAATACAGGCGCAATGCTTCTCCTTGCAGCAAAGATGTTTTTCATTCTAAATTAAGTAAACATATCCATTTTCAAGAACTGAATATATGCAATACAAATGTTAAAGAAAGAAAAGGAATGCATTGGTTTTTTGAAACTTAGCTTGTTGTCATCAAATGTCATAAAGCAAGGGTGGGGATTATGTCGATCGCGATCAACCGGTGGACCACCTGAAGATAACCAGTTAATAATTCAATCAGAAAATACTGAAGATTGGCTGTAAGTCTTCTATTGACTGTAACTACAAGAGCTATCTTTAGATGAAATTTTTTAATTTTTTTTAATGTATTTTGTGTTGTTTGATAATAAATGCATCATTTGATATAATTATATTCGTGGCTATTATTATTTTTTTATCTTGCATTTTACTTAAAACGAGTTTTAAATGAGTGAGTTTTTTTTATTTTAGTTATGTATAGGTAAGTACATATTCCGTACTTATTATTAAGTTATAATAAATATTGTAGAATTTTTTCCTTACCTCACCACACCTATGACACTGAGCATTGGCGCATAGAACAATTTTTCAAGACGGGGGTTTGGGGTAAGGGTTGATAGTCTACTATTATCGTATCATACAATAAGCAGGTAAGCATTTTTTTATTTTGTTGATTGTCGGGGAAAATAATAAAAAGTAAATTATTGAATAAACAACAGCATTCATTAATAAAAAAATTATGAATAACAAATACGAAATTGAATTTTCCTTACTATATACATGATATTATAATTAATCGGGGAAAAAAACAAGGGATATGAGGGATTTGGATTCATGGACCCCTCCCCGTGTGCGCCACTGACACTACCGCAACACCTTGAAAAGAAATTAAAAGTCGCCCGTGCCTTGGAAAAGTCTACCACCCCTGTCATAGAGAATAATGTGCAAAGTTTTTCTGAAAAAATACCAGTTTTCTAATGCAAAATAAACTGAATTTAGACGATAATGTTAAAAATTATATAATGCATGATTTTTTAAAAATTTCGACAGGGGTGAAAATGAAAAACTGTGAAATAATATATTCCAGAAGAAAAAACTGAGTATTAATGGATAAATCAAAATACTTATGCATGAAGGAAAGCGAATAAAACTGTCAAAGCATCAATAGATTTGACATTAAAATCAAAATTTAAGACAGAAAAGCTCCTAAATTTCTGGTAGTAAATTCATTTAGAATACGTAAGAGCTCTCCTAACATTTGTATACATTTTAATGACATTCGGAAAAATGCATTTAAGTAAAAAAAAAAAAATCTTTTGCAACGCGTACATGGCAACAAAAACAAAATACAGAAAGAAATTAGGAAATTCAATTACTTGCTACAATTAAAAAAAAAAAAATGTAGATATGGGGATTTTTAGTAGTTGTTCTTAGATTTGTTTGGTACATTTTAAGAAAAATATGCTAAAATTAAGAAGATAAAAAAAATTATTAATACTAAAATGGGAAAAAATTGGTAAAAATTTAAAAAGAATAACATAAACGTGGCCTTTTCTGTACCAAAAGTGTATCAACAAATTTTCAATTCTAATGTTTTTCTATGTTATTCATTTTTGAAATGAGTTTCCGGATAAGAGGTATCTTAATTTTTACAAAAACTGAAGCACTTTATCTTAGTTATTATATGAAATTGCTTAAAATAACAGTGATTATATTAACTTAATGGACTGTAAATTTTGTAATAAAGCAGTTGATAAATCTGAAGGTTAAAACACTTCTACTATTATACAGAACATGCACAAAAAATTTCACAGTTAATGATTTTCAAAACTTTTTGTGCAATCGCTGTCCCTGTTTGAGCATTTTCAAAAAAACACACATTTCGAGTAAAACGCGTTTTAATGTATGACATCATTGCCGCCCATCCGGTATAGTGGTCAGTGAAGCTGACTGCGGTGCCGTAGGGACTGGGTTCGAATCCCGGAGAAGGCATGGATGTTTGTGTTGTAATCCTTTCTTCTGTCTGTGTTGTATGCCCCCGTGTTATACATTGCGTGGTGCACGGGGTTTATAAATGTTTAAAAAAAATGTATGACATCTTGCTTAAAGTAGTAGTTCTTGTCGTATCCTTCGAGCAGGGAAGGAATGAAAGTTGCCATTGCCTGTGAGACAGGTTGGACTTCTTAACGATAGATGGCGACACCACCTACCTCCACAATTTTGGCATGGAACTGAAGGGGAGGGAAATATTCTCCAGCCCCCTGCACTCGTGGTTTCTGCTGCGACCACCCACAAGACTTTCGGACCCACTGATTTAACGAGCACGTATTCCGTCTATACTCGGTGGTATTTAGTGGCATCGAACCCAGGCCCTCCGGTCTGGAGTCCGATGCTATAACCACTAGGCTACCCATGGCACCTGCTTAAAGTAGTGGCATCTGCTTTTACTAAAACACTTGTAGTTTTTTCCCCTAAAGAACGGAAAAATAATAAAAAAACTTGGTATTGTTATAAAGCGAATAAGATTGTCTATAAAATAAAATTATTAAAAAATTGTCAATTTTTGGCAAAATTCACAATTTTAGGGAAGTCGGATACCCTAAACGTAAAATATGAAATACGATTCACATAAAAGTATAAAAAGTTGCGAGCACATACCCCAGTCTCATTAAATAGAGTGCAAGAGTAGATGATACCTATATATATAGAGCACGAATTAATATTATTCATAATTAAATTATATTAATTTTATCTTAAAATTTATAATAAAAAATACAATATTGTTATTTAATTGTCTTTACATGAACAGTATAGTTCTTAGCAGTGGCGTAATGTATACCCCCGCATCGCGGGGGGCCCAAAGCCTGATTGCCACCAAGTACCTATCCTTTGTAAAATCCAACTTGGGGGCCCAAAACCGTTCTTTGTGGGGAGGGCCAAAATGTTCTTCATCACGCCACTGGTTCTTAGGACATTTTTTATGTACTTCCAACGTGGAAACTAGCTGTCTAGAGTTTGGGTGCTATCTTTAGGGCACCTTGTATATCACTCAGTCTTCAATTGGAAATGAATATTCATGTTGGTGGAACTCGCGCGGCCGGTAACCGAGTTATACCTCCAATTCTGGTGTCTTTGAAAATCTACCATATAGAAAGGCTGATGCATATTTAACATATCAGGGTTCAAAGTCCTCACATTTAACTGGTGTGGAAGTTAGGAGAATGGGTAGCAGATCAGGTGTTATCTTCATCACTTGACCGAAATTCAAAATTATGAGGTACATCGCCAGCGCTCTTGAGTCGATTTAGAATGCGACATTAATAGAAAAGAAAATCAAAAATCATAATTTTTTTTATTGAAAGCAACTACAAAATCCCCGTGCACCCCAAAGTATCACATAAGACTTACAGAAGTAAGTATCAATTGCACAATACAAAGGAACGAAGGAAAAAATCCCTTGAGGTTATGAAGGATTACAAACATTTACAACAAATTCAGAGATATTTTTAAAAGCTTTTCTGGTGAAAGAAGTTGCTGAAGATTCGGATGCCAATTTATATTTATTCTTTGAACTCCTCCTGTCTTAGG
This sequence comes from Trichonephila clavata, assembly GCA_019973975.1. NCBI lineage: Eukaryota > Metazoa > Arthropoda > Arachnida > Araneae > Nephilidae > Trichonephila > Trichonephila clavata. The sequence continues at coordinate 23,402 of BMAO01033845.1, read as the reverse complement.
ATATTTCGTTCTCTTTCAAACTTGGAACACAGAAGGAGCACATGTTCTACATTTTCTTCGCCACCAACATCACAATCACAGGAAGATGACGGAACTAAATTAAATTTTTTCAAGAAGCTTTTAAAGTTGCCATGATCAGTTAGAAATTGAGTTATTTTGTAATTAGTATAAAAATGATGGCAGGACAGTCTCTTATTAATGGTTGGAAAAAATTTGTCACGCTCTCTTAATTTGATGTGAGATGTTCTTGGTTCCAAAACTTCACCATTAATTCTTTCATAACCTTCTTGTAAAATGATTTAGGAATATTAACGGCAATGTCAATTTTTCTCTTGGTTGCAGCTTTTGCAAGTCAAAAAAATCAACATTGGTCAATCAACTAGGTTCCATTACAAAGAGAAGGTGGGGTTAGATTTCTGAGGAGAATCTACATTAATTTTGAAGAATCATTAAATTCATCAAAGAATTTATATTAGCCTTCGGATAATTAATTGATTCCTTTTGATTGCAAACAACTTGCCTTTCAAGAAAGATAGTTGTTCAATTGGGCTTAGTGATTTAGTTATAAGCATGCATTCTTACAAATAAAAAAAAATTATAATTTGTTGAAACTGCCTAGCAAACAATTCCGGACATAAACAATATATGTGCCTAAAAATTGAGAAAGTGCTAAACTGGAAGAGGAAATATAAAACACGTGCCACGTCATCTGAGAAATTAACATGCATTAATACAAATCACAATATCATACAAGAAGAGCGCAATTGATATAACAAGCTTTATTTATTTTCAATGGGGCTGCGGATTGGTATTTTTACCATTGCTGATCTCGTCCATCCCTCGGGAACCGGCATCACTTTTTAGTGCGGCACCATTTTGGTGTATACCAATTACCACAACGTACTCCGGACGTCCAATTTCTTCTCCAGAGGAAGGTACCTGAGCTCTGACGAGGCGAAATTGTTCTTGGAATTTACCGAGAGCATCCAAAGCAAACATGCATTCAAGGGATCTTTAACATGCCGCATAATCATACGACATGGACGCTGTCGATTTTTACATTATGATAATTTCATCGACTAGGACCGAAATCGAACCCGCAATGCTGGGCGTACAAGGGCAGCGCCTAACCAACTAAGCCACTCAGCCAGCTATATAACAAACACAAACGTAAATAAATATGAAGTAGCCCTACACTCAAATAATCAAGCATTAACTTAAATCAACAAGCTACCTAAAATGGATAAAATTTAATTTAATTTTGATGAAATTTTCACTTTTGAAACAGCAAAATGTAAATCAGAAATCTTAAATTGCACTAGAAACAAAATCAATATTTCATGAAGTAAAAAATAAATCCAAAACTGATCAAATAAGCCTAGCTTTCATAAATACATATTAAATCAATTTAATTTTGCTTTTATGGAGAATAATAAAACATATTTCTAGAAAATACCGGTCAGAAAAAACTTAAAAAATTAAAGAAAATTACAGAAATCATTTTAACTTAAGTTGAAACTATCTTAAGTAAATGACTCAAAAAATTTACAGTAGGAATTAAACTGAAAAAGAAATTAGAACAGTAACAACAATTGAAGGGGAAAAAACCCGTCTAAGAAGCATAAATCAAATAAATTTAGCTCAGTATTACTGATAAAGATATATAAAATACTTTTAATTTACGACGAGATACATCAGACAATGTAAACTCAAACTGTAAACAACTCACACAATTGTTTACTCAAACCTTGTTCCCAAAACTAAGTTTCAACTTTTGAAAGAATTCTTTTTACAATGATTTGTTCGAAAGTCAACTGTGATTTTACCACAAAGAACAAATAAATGCATAAACACAAGAATAAATAAATATAACAAAAGTATGCAACAATCCCCAAAAAATCCACAAGAAGAATTTATTTAACTCAGACGTGACGTTTATATTACGTCATATAACCAGAGCTGTGAAAAATCACTTTGAAGTTAAGCTTTCAAAAGAAATCTAGAGAATATCAAAAAACTCACACACACAGTCTTTTTCAGGTGCAAACTATCACCACACGCCTTTACAGTTTCAAAGTCCAAAATTTGACAAATCTTGATCTTTTTGTTTTCAAGCTATTACATCACAGACTGTGGCACACACTATACTCTTTCTTTGATTAGTTTTGTCATGAGTCTTCGGAAATTTATTATTGTTTTACCTTTTTTTTTTGAATTCCAGAATTACAATTAGTTTGAAATACATCACATTTTGCAACAGCTAACTCTTTAGCGTGATGTATATTCAATGATTTCTTGAATTACCATCAGTTACTTTTATATTTGTTAGTAATATTATAACATACAGCAAATATTGTCCAACAAACATAATAAATTCTTTAATGAGTTTAAAAACATGTATATTTTTGTAATAAATATTTTAATGATGTTTCTTTTGCATTCACATCATTCAATTAATTTTATACTCTCTTTATTTTTTATATCAATATTTTTATATTATTTATCAAAAGGCATAACACACGGAAGCGTAATATTGTAGTTTTCTTAAAATATTTTGTAGAAAATATTTGTTTATTTTATGGACCACATCTCAAAATCAATGAATATTTTAAACACTATTCTTTTATTATGAATATTTGTGTAATATTTTTCAAAAACAAATAACACATTGAGGCAGGGTACATTAAAACGATTCTTAATACATTTAAGAAAGATAAAATTAAATTAAATGTTTGGGAAAAAAGTATAAATACTTTTATTGCCTAAAAATTTAATATCCCTGAGTTCTGAAATGGAAATGTAAATGCAAGGAACACAAACGGTTTCCACTTATAGTAAAAAACATTTAAAAAATATATTCAATCTTTAAGCCACATATATACTTTTCTGCATAAATTTCACAAAGAAATGTTTTCGTATGATAGAGGTTCTTTCATGTATTAGGCGCATAAATGAGTCAAATATCCAAGCCAAATAAGACAATACGTACTCCAATAAGTTGACAGTTATATGTTAATCACAAGCCAAACCATCTCAAAATTGTACATTTAAATAAAAAAAATTAATTGATGTTTGTATTATGAAATCGCTTCCCTCCAACACCGTTCAACCGATCACTATGAAAATTGGTTTGTATATGTATTTTTTTGTGGAGAAGGTTTTTGTACTATCCTCTTTGTCGCATCTCCCCACCAGGTGTCGCTACAGCATATCAACTTCTATATCGTTCAATCAATCGTCAAGTTGCCAACATGGTCGCTAAAAATGATGCCAACTTGGCTCTATCACCAACATTTCGCTATGTTTCCATTGAATCGCCATTATAATATAAGGAGTGGCGTTGCTTGCGAATATTATTATTTTAACATAAAACAAAAACAGCAGAAAGTAATATTAACGAAAAACACATCCAGATATAAATTATTTACGCTGTTTTAAGGGTCCATTATACAAAATTTGTAACAATGTGTTACTTTTGCTGAGCAGAGATTGGTTTAGGAAGGTGATTTCAAAAATCGACCTACAAGAGAGTTACGCGAGGCGTTATAATTAAAAAAAAATCCTTTTTATCGTCAAATAGACCTTTAGACTTAAATTTTAACAAATGTAGTTTTTTTGTTCAAGCTTTTTTTTGTTTAATTTGTCGAAAAATTAAATTATTAAAACCTTCTTTATCCTTCAATTTGTATTGTTTCATTTTTCAACTCGACCGTGAGAAAAACGGGTTTATCAGCTAGTAAAATATGAATTTGTTAACTCTGTAACGGAGTCACTCACGTCCCCTGGTGGACTGACTACGATTCTCTTTCAGTTGAACCTTAATCCTGTGTGTGGACCTAATTGCAACTAAGCTCTTTCGAAAGTATACATGTAACGTGGTATCATTTTCTTTTCCATGCATTTTGAATGTGTGCTATGAAGTATTTGAATGAATATAGATATCTAGATAGTGACAGGTCAGAATATTTTATTGCTACAGAAAGAAGAGTTACTCAAGAATCAGCCTGATCCCGACATCCATCAGAAAGATAAGTAGTATTTTTATGCATTGTCGTCAAAAAACTAGGAAAAAAGTTATTTTGAATAAATATTTTTAAAATATAAATGTAGAAATTTGATTATATCTTTGAAGTAACTCCTTCAGTTTGTGTGCATTGGAATAATAAAATTATTACGTTTTATTATTTAATTCGTCTAACTGCTTAATTTGTAAATCAATCTTGATTTCAGTGTTTGAGGAAGCCTTAAACTATTTCACTGAGTGAAATATTTAATAGATGGGTAGTGAATATTTTTGATAATTTATTTTAAATATTAGTTTGAACGGGTGCTGAAATAATATACTCGTAGCCATACTTTGCAATCGAACAACCTTTAATTCCATAAAAATGAATCAATCATCCCGTCATGAAAAAAGCTTAGTAATCCAGTTATCATTTCTTTTTAGTTTCATTTCATTGAATAGATGATTTTGTATGTTTTTTTTTTCATGATCTTTATTTTAAATTTATTACATTATCATCCTTCAACAAGTGAGTGGTAGGAAAGCTGTTGTATATTTGAAAAAAGATTACTCACCAGAAAATAAAATAAAACTCGGAACTAAAATATGATTAAATATACTCTGAAATGAAATATGATCGGTTGCGAATCAGGTCACACACACACACAGACGTGGTTCTCAATACTTTGTTTTATTTAGTGTAAAAGCATGGCTGTAATTAAATAGATAAATTATTTTATAAAGAATGGGAAAAAATGTTTCTTCTTCAAATTTGTTATAAATTTTTTCTTGGTTATATAAAGGTAGTTTTGGAGACTAAGTCATATTTAGTTCAGTTTCTTCATGAGAAATTTTTGTTATTCAATTATGATTGCTTATTGGGAATGAAAATAAAAGCATCGAGCCTTATTGAATGGTTTTTTTTGTAATAAATGTGAATAAGTTGAAGTTAAAATGAGCCGTTAAGTGATAAATGATTTTTAATTAGTGTTCATTTAAATATTTACACATATAAGTGTTTTTAAATATTTAGTTACACAGTACAGTAACATATCAAGTATTCTACACTGCTATAAAAATTAGGGTAGCACATAGATTTAACGAAATTACGAAAATATTTCTTCTGATAACTAACGTAAAACATAACATCCTTAGTTTGAAATCTAGCAAAATACAGAAAAAGAAAACTTCATCTGCAAATCAACGAACATAGGGGGGGGGGGGTGTCAAAAACTAGAAAAAGGAAATAAGTGCTCAAATAGTGATTTCGTAGAAGCTGTTGTTTTTTGGAATCATAGGAGTAAAATTCAACACCTTTAGGCAGTTCTTTTGAGAAAAAGGGACTGGAAAATGTCACGATAACGTAATCTACCGGAATCCATGAATTGGTGTATTATCGGGAGACTGGAATCGGAGCAAACACAAAGAACCAAGGCCGGATCTACGTATGAGCTAAATGGACTGCAGCCCAGGGCCCCCGTGTTCTAGGGGCCCCTTGTAAAAAGATGCTTAGAATCAAAATAGTAATAAAATAATAACCCAGTAAAAAAAAATACCAATCAAAAATAAAATACCCGAAATTCCATATCAAATTTATTTTTGTTTTTGAGAGCAAGAGCAATTTACTTTTCTTCTTCCGCCCTACCACCTATAATAAGATGAAACTAATAATTAATAGATACAGGCTCTGTAACAGAGCGGCCCCGACGAGCATCGTGCATTTATACAAACGTAGTGGCACTATTTCGGTAGCCATTTATTTGTGTGCATTAATAATTATAAATTACAATATTATACTGATTTGGAGCTGTGTCTTGGGCATAATACCTGAAATTAAAAGATACTTAGAGGTACATGTTTATTTAAGTTTCAAGCAAAAAGTAAAAACCAATACACATGTCTAAATTATTTACGCAAGAAGATATTGAAGTTATGATTAAGTATTTTGTGTATTTTTCAAACATTGAAAACGTCGGTATTTCCTATAAATATATATATATATATTGTCTTAAAATTTGTGATGAGTAACTTAGTCGCTTCTATAGGATGGAAAAAATAACAATCATTTTATGTGGATTATGGAGATTTTCCACGAATGTTATGAAATAAAAGTAAAGTGGTCTTGATTTTCGTAATAAATCAGTTTTTAAGTATTGGTAGCTACAGCAAATAATGAATAACAACGGAAAACAATATTTATTTAAAGCAAATAATATTCTAAAGTTTATTTTTATAAAAACCCTTTTAAACTGATGGGCCAATAAATAATAATAATTAGAGTTTTAGGTTTCAGCGAGAATAGATAATAATTTTGTTCAAAAAACTAGGTACTTTTTAAAATTATTTCAGAAATATACTATATTGTTTTGTAAAAATTTGTTAGAATATTTTTAGTTTATTAAGCACAGTCGGTTTTGTTATCGTAGTTTTATGACCTAAACTTCTAAAATTATTTTTAAGAAAATCAAATCCTTAGTTAACAATATAAATATGTCTGGCAGAAAATATAAAAGTGAAGCGGAAAAACAAAAATTACTGTCAAATCGAGAAAAAGAAAAAAATTATCTAACGTGTCAAAAATTTCAACTTTTTTTTACAAACAAAGTAAAATGAATATAACAAACTCAGACACATTAACAAGCGAAAGAGAAAAAAAAACTTAGCCAAAGTAAGCGGAGAAACGCAAGCAAATATTAATGATGAAAATATGCAAGATTTCGATGGCCAGCAGCCTTCTGAAAAAGATATTGTTCAGCCAGAGGACATCATTAATGCCCCTGCCGAAAAATGTTTAGAAAATGTTGGGTTTGAATTTTTGAGAAATACGTTAACGTGGGTTCATGGCCTAAATCACTAAATAATAATTTTTTATTTAATATCCTTTCACATGAAATGAGTTATTTTCAAAATAAAGATCCAAACAATATATATTCTGTTTCGGTAAGAGAATACAAAGAGCAACGGAGATCACATTTTCGAATAATAATTTCATTAAAAAAAACCTAAAAATGGCCAAGTACTGGAAAGATCTTTTTTTTGGCTATGTTATTCAACTAGTACTGGTAGTGTTTTTTGTTTGACCTGCAAACTTTTTTCTAAAACAAATTCTCAATACACAATCAACTTTTCTGATTGGAAACCCGTAACAAGTTGTTTAGAAAGCCATGAAAATTCTATTGAACATAAAAATTCAATGTTAGTTTGCTTGACAAGAAAAGGAAATAAGTCTGTTTCAGATTAATAGTTACAAGAGCAACTAAGAAAAGATATATAATATCACCACAATGTCCTCAAACGTGTTATAACGTTAGTAAAGTATTTGGCTATAAGAGGTTTAGCATTTAGAGGTACAGAGGAGGTTTTTGGTTTTCTTCATGTTAATTTTATAGGTGCCTTGGAAGTGTTAGAAGGATTCGACCAATTCATTCGTGAACCCAATGAACAGCGAGAATTACGACCAAAATCGTTAATATCGTACTTATCAAAAATAATATGTAAGCAAATAATTGAGATCATGGGCAAGCAAATCATTAAAACAACTACAGCTCAAATAAATAACGATGACACAAAGTACTGTTTAATTATGATGGATTCAACACCAGATTTGTCCTACAATCACAAACTTGCTATTGTACTACGATATTGTTTTCAGGAAAGTTGTATGAAAGATGTGTCTCATTAATTAAGATTAGTAGTCACTCTAGCTCAGGGGTCGGCAACCTATGGCACGCGTGCCAGACGTGGCACGCGGAGCAATTTCCAGGGGCACCACCACTCTACAAAAGTATAAGATATATACTATATATAAAGCTACATCGTTCTATCTCTCCTTTCATCCCCTCGTACATTTTTATATAAAGGTTATTTTTCACTTTCGATTCTCTGCCATAAAACGATTCTACTGAATCAGCTTGCTTGTAGTTTGTGTGGTGTATGTAAAAGAAAACATCTTCTGTTTAAATGTGACTTACTATTAGCATTAAATATTCAACACAAATAAAAAATATTGAGCAATACTTGCAAAATTAAGAATCATTCATTACGGCTCTGTGAATAAAAAAGTAAGTAGTTTGTCTTTTACCCACCAAAAGTTTGGGCATCAACGGAAAAAGAAAAAAACAAATGTCTTAGGTATGAATCAAAATTCTGTTTAACGGACGTTTTCCATCGGAAATATATTAGTTATTCTATCAACTTATTTAATTTGGATTGTAAATAAATTCGGTGAAAAAAATGCTGTGGGTTGATTAGGCAAGTGAATCAGACTTCATAACAAAAGTCCTTTTTAACTAAATATTAAGAGCAAATGTAATTTTTTGAGTGTTGTGCCAAATAAGTCATAATTATTTTATGTTTTACTTTTGGAGTGAATTAAGCTAATGGAAATAGATATCAGAGCACATTTTTTTTGTTTTCTATTAGTCACGCCGATATACGAATATTGAGTATGAATTCAGTCGAAAGTTAAATATAGCTTGATGCACGACGTGATTTTTTGATTACTTTTAACTTTGTCGCGTTGTGTTAGTTTTATTGTGAAAATTTATACATTGTTTGTTTCATTATTATGACAGTTAATAGTTACATATTGGATCAAATGGTGACTAAAAAAAGAAAGCTTGATGTTCGCGATTTCCAAGATTCTTGGACTAACGAATTTGGATTCATACAACAAAAAGATCGCGCTGTATGTGTGCTATGTCGCGAAAGTGTAGTATATCGTACGTCAAGTATACAAAGACATTTTCAAACTAAACACCAGACCACATTTAAGAATTCTGATGAGAAATGTGAAGTTTTAGAAAGAACTGTTTCTGGATATAAAAAGGAAATTACATTTTTGTGTCAAACAATTGGAGTCAAACCAAAAGCGACTGAATGTAGTTTCGTCATTGCTTATTGTTTAGCAGCGAAAGGAAAACCTTTTACAGATGGCGAACATATAAAGGACACATTTTTAAAAAGTGCTGAAATATTGTTCAGCTATTTACCTAACTTGCAAACAATATTATCCCGAATTCAAGAAATACCTGCTTCTGCGCGAACTGTTGAAAGAAGAATAACATAAATGGCAGAAAATGTAACTGCGAAACAAAATTTAGATTTACAAGAAACTGTTGCATTTAGCATTGTTCTTGATGAAAGTAAAGACGTGAATGATGTTGCACTCCTTGCAGTAATTGCAAGATATTGTTATAAAAATCAAATTTATATGAAGAATTATGCAATATGATTCCTCTGTCTGTAGTACAACTAAAAGGCAGGATATTCTTTTTTCATTTATAAATCATTTTGAAAGAAAAAATATTAATATGAATAAAATATTTTGTGTAACTACTGATGGCACTCCTGCAATGGTTGGCAAGGGAAGGGGATTTGTCAAACTTCTTGAAAATCATATTGGACATAAAATATTGAGCTTCCATTGCATAATACATCAGGAAAGTTTAGTTGCCAAAATTTCGTCTTAGCACTTAATTTCTGTAATGAATACTGTTATTAAAATAGTTAATTTTATAGTGTATCTATCTTCATTAGTACACAGGCAATTTAAATCTCTTTTAGAAGAAATGGACAGTGAATATGGGGATCTTCCTTTGTGCAGTCATGTCCGTTGGCTTAGTCGTGGTAATGTCTTGAATTAGTTTTTGTCATGCATGGAGCACTTTAAAATTTTTCTTAATGAGAAGGGAGAACATTTTCCCGAATTAGACAAGGAATGGTTATGTAAATTGATGTTTCTGACAGATATAACTAAACATCTCAATAAACTAAACTTAGGATTGCAAGGGCAGTACTTGAACTCTTTGAAAATTGGAAGGGCTTTGCTACAAAATTAAATCTATTTTCCCTTGATATTAATACTAGTACCTACAAATATTTCCCAAATGTTAAAGCGCTTGCAAATACATCAACCGTAGACAAAGATGAACTTCAAACTTACGTTGAAGCACTTACGGAGGAGTTTTCTAAAAGATGCAAGACTTTGAAGCTTGTATGCCTATATTTTCTTTTCTAATCAAATCTGATTTAATAGACCCATTAATAATCCCATTCGATTTATCAATTTTTGAGTGGATGAAAACTGATAATTTTGAAATGGAACTTATTGAATTAACATCTTCAGATTTATGGAAAACAAAATTTAAGGAGTTACGGAAAAATTTGGAAGATAACTCTAGCAGTAAATCGACAGCTATTTTAAATTGCTGGATGTCATTGCCAGAAAGATTTAATTGTTTGAAAAAAATAGCATGTGTGCCCTTCTTTCCTCTTAGGGTTCCACATATCTATGTGAACAAATTTTTTCTCATATGAAATATATTTTGAGTCCACTAAGAAATTGTTTTACTGCTGAACATTCTGAATCCTGTGTTAAATTGAAAGTAACGAACTATACCCCTGATATTGCGACATAAGTAGAGCTCTGCAGGAACAAGGTTCGCATTAAAATTTTAATTTTTTTTATTTAACTTTGCTGCATGAACACTTATACTTTATGTTGTTCGGTTCTTGTTTCATAAATATTTTTAAGAATGCATAATATATATACAACTTTAATTTTTGATTTATATTGAAGAACAGTCATGCTTTATAAGTTTTTCCTTAAAAATTCTAAAAAGATACATATTTATGTGCACATTAAATATATGTATTTGAATTGAAGTAATAGTTGTATTTTATGTTTATTTTTATGTCAATAAATATCTTAAAATGATGCATAATTAACATATAATTAAATTAGTATTTTTGACCTAATTCTGCATTTCCCTAATTTTTCCTAATTCTGCATGTATTGTCGTGGGAATCAAATTGTATCAAATATTTGCTATTGCTTGGCACGCTGAATCATGTTGGTAGGTTGGTTTGGCACGCCACAGCTGAAAGGTTGCCGACCCCTGCTCTAGCTTATACTTATTTAATTCTCTACAAGAATTTTAAAAACAAATGAACCGCTGTTGGATAACTGTAGGGTGCAGTCATTTGCCAACGCTGCAAATATGCCCAGTCAATATAATTGTGTGCAAGCTCTTCTAAAAGAAAAAAATAAATTCGCTAATTATGTGCCATGAGCTGCACATTCTCTTAATATGGTTGGTGCAGAATCAGTTAAGGTTAAAACTGAAATTGTGAACTTCTTTGGTTTATTGCAACAAATATATGCTTTTTTTCTGCTTCGGTCCGTAGGTGGGAATTTCTAAATTGTGAAATTAAACTGAAATTTACCTTAAAAAGTTTAAGTCAGACCAGATGGTATTGTCACTACGATGCTGTTGAAGCCTTAAAACATAATTATGGTAATATCATGAATATTTTAAAGACATTTAGTGACAATGAAAAGGAGAAAATTGATTTTTGAAAAGAGGCAGTAAATTTATTAAATAAATTAACAAAACTCAAAGCAGCCATTTTAATTATATTTTGGGAATAAATTTTAGAAAGATTTAATACAGTAAACAAAAAATTACAGATTCCTGGTTTGGACATCTGTGAAGGGAATAAGTTAATTATGTCATTAAAAACGTTTATAAGCCAAAAAAGTACGACATTAATCAGATAAAAAACTAATGGAGTATCAAGACGCAGACATTAAATTAAGTTTTAGTGTAGAAACAGAATATAGTGATGTGAACAAAAGGCGGGTTATTTCAAAATTTGCAGATAAATCCACCGAAAAAGCTGTGCATGGGACAGAACAATTTAAAATAGAAGTAAAGTTCATGCAGAATATAGTAAGATATTTAAATTTTTGTTGAATTTGCAAGATCAAAGTAAGGAGAGTGTACGCGCTATTATTGAATACTATTCAGATGACGTATATCAACATTTAGTAAATAGACTAAAACAAACTGGGCTACAGCCCTATACTTGTAATTATATGTTTAATTTAATTTTTTTCAAGAAACTTGACGTTTTTTCCAAATTTGTATACCATTTTAAAATTTTTTCTAACGCTGCCTATTATTAGTTGTGAAGCGGAGCGTGCGTTCTCTAAAATGTCCTATATAGAAAACAAATATAGGACAACAATGACAAATACTAGGTTTAATTGTTTATCACTTCTTTCTATTAATACTGATCTCACCAAAGACTTAAAGTGTGGTGCGCAAATAAAATAATTTTCAGTACAAAAGTGTGGAACTTTTTTTTTTATAAATTATGTTATTGTTTACAACGTTTTTAAATTGTTTGAAATAAAAAAAAACTTTAGTTTTTCGTATATTTTAAATGTACCCCCACAAAAATTTGTCTTAGGAAAATTGCAAAATTTTTAATTATTTAGGGGGCCACCAGATATCGTTAGCCCAGGGCCCCCAAACGTCACGGTCCAGCCCTGCAAAGAACTTTAGCGGACGCTGTTGGAGTGACTATGAATTTTATTGCAAGACTGTGAAATCGATTAAAAGAAAATAGGGCATGTTCGACGATGGCCCTGTTCCACGCTGTACCACTGAAAATAATGACCGATGTATCCTGCAAACAGCTCGTAGAGACGGAATGGCCAATACGACGCGGATTCAAAGACAGTTTCCTTTGGCAACAGAACGAAAAATCTCAAACCCAATGATTCGAAACGGAGTTTATGTGACTGATTTGAAAATTAGATTCGGTGAAAACTACATTCTGTAACACAAAAAATAATCAACAGGAAGCAATAACCTGTTTGGGACTAAAGTCAGTGGATATGATGTACATATATTGAAAACGAAGTGCTAACGGTATCATAGGAATTAAATGTTTTGTAAAGGAAACACAGTCTGCAGTATAAATGGTATTTGAATGAAGTGGAAAGTTCCAAAGGCAGTCTTATCTCGATGTGGAAGATGGACGTTTACTTGGTGATAACCTGATGCATAAGCAGATTAATTAGCCATAAGTACAAACAGTATTTAACACTAATCAATCTTACAAATGTTTCTAATACTAATCAATTATATATATACGAATACATATTTCCACATATAAACATAATGTGTTTTTTTTCAAAAATAACTCCCCCTCCTTTCGCTTTGCGCAGTTAGTATTATGGTTATTTGTCCCTACTTACGCTGCGTCCCAAATCAGATACTATATACGTGCATACAATTTTTCAAATATAATACACTATAAACAATTCAAGAAATTCTCGCCTACTAGACAAGCCTCGTTCATAGCAAAACAATTGTTAATAACAAATATTCTCCAGAATTTGGACGAAATTTAACACAAAATTTCATTTTGGAAGATGTAGAAAAAGGCACCGATCTTAGTGACCAACGTTTACTAAAATAATAATAATTATCAAACTGGTCTTGGTTCTGCACAATTGGCCTGACTGCTGGTCAGAGGAAATAAAAAAAAATACAATGTTTCATTTTCTTTAAAGGATCTCTGTTGAATCGCCACTTATTGCCACTTATTGTCTATACGCTGCTATATTGCTCTACACTGTGATCTTTGGCTGCTTCTTCTGGCATACTGATTGAGGGCAAAAGCACTTTCGAACCCTGAAGTAAACCCCGATCTCCTGGAGTTTACTCGTCTGCATAAGCTGTAGGGCCTACTCGTACTTCCTTGCTTGTCATTGCTGAATCCTCTCATTGCCTCCTCCTGGATCCTGAGTGTATAGGGATTTGTCTTTACTGACTCCTCTGCTTGGTTCCTCATGGATCCCGCTTTCAATGATTCTCCTGTGGATGTCAAACCTTCCCTGCTTCGACCACCCCTTGATCTTCTCTTGTTCTGTGGTCTGGATAGCAGTGAAGTTGGTGTCGTCCTCTTCTTCCAGTTGGTTTTATCAGACGGTCGTCTTTTCACACTCCTCCCCAATTCATGTCACCCAAAGTCTAATAGAGGTAATAGAAGATGTCAAAGAAATCTGTCTCTTCCTCCTACTCTTCGATTGCTCCCCGTTAGTGGTTTTATCTCTTTGGCCTGACTCTCTGTCACATCAGATTTGCCCTATGCTTCTCGAGACTCGGAATCATTGGACCTGCCCTTCTCAACATCATCCTCCCCGCTGTCTGTCAGGTGATAAATTCGCACTTGATCTACACTGGTGTGCAAAAATTAAGGACGAAGTCGAAAAATTAGCATATCAGCTGAACGAAGAGGCAGAGCGGACAGAAAGACCAATCGGGAGATTAAGTGAGGTGATGTACGGTAGCACATGCGCAGATATGCAGGTAGACGTAATGGGGGAGTGTCTGTGTAGTAAATCATGTTGTCGGTGTAAGATTAGTATTTCTGGCAAAGAGATTGGACACCGTATAGCAGTTAAAATCACACCGAGTTGCTGCCTCAGCGAGAAATGGCGAATAATCAATCTGTTAGACGACATCTGGATCCTTTTACCCGAGGTCGAATAATTGGGAAGTTGGAGAAAGGTCGCAGTGTGACAAGTGTGGCTGCAGAGTTCGGAATTGCTCACAGCATCGTTTCACGACTTTGGAGACAATTTCAAACTACAGGAACAGCTATCCGGGGGTTCAGTAGTGGTCGTCCACGAGGAACCACACCCGCAGATGACCGGTATATTGCCTTACAGGCCAGAAGAAACAGGCGGCAGACAGCGGAAGAAATCGCTAGACACACGACACAGGCGACTGGACGACCGATATCGCGTTTTACATTGGCCAGAAGACTGCACGGTGGTGGTCTGTTTGCACGACGCCCTGTACGGTGTGTACCTCTAACGCCTGCCCATCGGAGAAGGCGTTCTCTGTGGTGCCGGGAACACCGGAAGTGGAGAGACAATGAATGGGGACGAGTACTCTTTACAGATGAGAGCAGATTCAGTCTGAGTAGCGATTCTCATCGCATATTCATCTGGAGAGAGCGGGGAAGCCGCATTCATCCCTCGAACATCATTGAAAGGGACAGGTATGGAGGTGGCGGTGTTCTCGTTTGGGGAGGCATCATGCTTGGTAATCGTACAGACCTTCACATCTTCGACGCAGGTTCAGTCAACGGGACCCGTTATTGTAACGAGATTCTTCTTCCATATGTGCGTCTTTTTAGAGGCCCTATGGGTCCGCAGTTCCTTTTCATGGACGACAATGCACCATGTCATCGCACAGTAGCTGCCGAACAGCTCTTAGAGAGTGAGGATATTGAACGTATGGATTGGCCGGCACGATCTCCGAATCTCAATCCCATCGAGCATGTATGGGATTTTCTAGGCAGACGCTTGGCAGCTCGTATATTACCACCAGTAACGATTCCGGAGCTTCGATTGGCGCTGCAAGACGAATGGGCAGCAATGCCTCAACAACTCATTGACACCCTCATTCTCAGCATGGGCAGACGCTGTGAAACCTGCCTAGCAGTCAGGGGAGATCATATCCCCTACTAAAGACCAGTTATTTCTTGCTGGACACCCATCACAGGGATGTTTCGGCCTTCAGTCGCATTGCGCTAAATGCTACTTTTTCAATAAAGCTTCTTTTTATCCCTCTGATTTCTCTTTTAGTAAGTGTTGCTTACATTACTCATGTCCTTACGTATTGGGGATCTGACGGTATTAAATGTGTTGATTTGGAATGCTTTTGTACAAAGTTATATTGAAAAAACCATCTCGTCCTTAATTTTTGCACACCAGTGTATACTTATTTTTTGAGGCTTACCCTCTTTCCATATGGCCACATTATTCTCTACACGCATCAACTCGTATGACCTTCAAGCTAAGGCTGGAATTTCCTAACTACTTTTTTGCCCGACGAACTCCTGAACAATACCTGATCTTTTGCCTTAACATTTTCTTCCCTTCATCTATTGTAATATTTTGCCCGCTTGCCCTGCTGGATCTTTATTCTCTCTGTCTCGCCTCCTCAAAAATTTTCTATATTTTAGCACACTAGCTCTGATCCGTCCGACACAATTAGCAACTTTTGAAATAGGATTATCAATTTTCACCCGGAAATGGTTCCGCTGGCGTTTTTACTGTTATTTCATGCACTGCTGTACATAAGACGTAGGCAAATTTTTTTTCTTGGAGAAATTGATCCCAAGTTTCTTGGTTTTCTTCAACATATCTGGAAATCATTTGGAGAAGGTTGTGATTTACGCTCTATCTGGTTAAATTGCGGTCTATATGTGACCGTTTTATTCGTCGTAGGTTCAATCTGCAACATATGCCTTTAAAAATCTCAGATATAAATTGGGGACCATTATTGCTAATAATTTGTATTGGAAATTTGTGACGGATCTGTACGGTCTTCACTAATCTCCTCAATAATTCTTTCAAGTTTTATTTATTTCAACCAATCTCCACCGCGAGCCAAAGCGTGATTTATGCAAATGAGAAATATTATGTAAGTTCGGGTTTCGCGAGTTAACGAAGAGAGAGAGAGTAGTAAAGTGAAGAGTTAGATTTTTTAAGTAAAATGAATTGAAGCATCGGTAAATCAACACGCAGTTGTTGACAGATTTAATGAGTAGTGACGCGATGAGCTAAGCTGAAGATTGAAATTATAAAGTCGAGTGTGGATCCTAGCCTTTATCCGATCCATTCAGTATTAAGTTATTCAACACGACGGACCTGCGGAAGTACAAGATTAAGGTTAGTGATTTAAAACTTGTATGTGTGTTAGCTGTAATTGTACGTGCTGATCTTTCGTGGATTCAATTCCGATTCCTTAGTTCCACTAATAGTAACCACTTCTCATACTCCACTGTGTTTTATTGTTCTTAAATTTGAATCGTGTGTGTGTAACTTTCCTTGATTAAGAGGTATCAATAAATATAGTGATTTGTAAGGATGTCTCTTGAATTCGTTAATCCGCCTACACGTCCAGAACAAGTAACGGTAGACGGGGAGATGATAATCTTAGGGGAGGTTATATGTCACGACAAAGTTATACCACGAGGTATAACTTTCAAGGAGGGCTTAGCTATGGCTTTAGCCGAGGCTTTTCTTAGAGGAACTACTTCCACCCATTTGGTGAAAGCGTCAATTATTTCCAGAATAAATCTATATATTTCCGGTTAGACGCTGGGTATGGGTCTAACAAATCTAACATTCATTCGGATAATGTGCCAGTAACGGAACTAAACGACCAGCTGGTAACGCGTTTTTATAATCATATCGCAGGGGGAAACATTTATAAATAATTTCAGCATATAAGGAAAATAGCAAGAGTCCCACAGCATAGACCCGTTACACCACTCTTTGTAATGAAGGCTGTTTTCGGGATATCCATGGGATTCACCGCTAACTGAAAATATCCCGACCTAATATCTTGCATCGACATGACCCTTGTATGGGGAATATTCATAATTAAATCTATGAGTAGCAGTGGATATCGAGGATATTTAGTTATCGCGTTTAACTTGCGATAACCCATTGCGAAAGGATAAGCGTCTGGCGATTCTGGAGGTAGCTCATTATTTTTGCCGCACAACACTACCGGTGATGCATATGGAGACTGACTAGGGATAATCATTTCCTCTTACAGCATCTTATTGACATGATAGTCAATCGCTTTCTGCTTCATCCTATCGTATTTATATGTTCTCGATGCCTCTGGTGGATTATCACCCATATCAATCTCATGATACTAAACATGGGTAAGCCCCGGCTTATCCGAAAATAGCTCACTAAAACTCCTAAACACTGCCTATAATTAGTGCTTCTGACTTTCATCGAAATTTTTACTCATCTACCCTTGATACCATCTGAATCTCCAAAACCGGAATCACTAACGGTTTTTGATCAAAATCTAAAGATATTTCCGTGGCTTTCATGAAATCCATCCCTAACACACACTGATATTGCTTTCCTTCAATGACATGAACACATCACTGCTTTGAAAATTTTCGAATCCCTACTTGTAACACAACTGTCCCCAAATTTACGCACTTTGTGCCTTGAGCTGTTTTTATCGCTGCATATAACCTTGTCTTTGGTCAGAAAGAAAAGTATGCCTTATATTCTTCATCGCAAATAAATGGTTTCTCTCCACCGGTGTCCCATACAGCTTTGCTAAAAGTGTCTTTCAGCTGTATCGGGACATACGGTATGTCAACCAGACTTAAACTTAAGCCCTCCGTAACAACTGGGGGATTTCTTTGATCCTGAGGTCTATTACCTCCTTCACGTCGTCCGCTTATCATTTTAAATTTCTGCTAGCTCCTCTCCATCATTTTGGACCTACTGATTCTCGAATCCCCGATTAGCGTAACCACTTCTATGCCTGTTACTATTCGAATTATTGTTTACAACCCTTGCTTCTAATTGCCGATTTGCAACATATCTATCGCGCAAATTGCCATCTGCGTACCAGTCGGGTGATCCCTTTCTCGAATCCCATTCTTGCTGTCTATCACTACTTCTCGAACCATAGGAGTAGGTGGGTCCACACGTGCCTTTCTTCATACTTTGCTAATAATTGTAAAAGCTGAGCTTTAGTCGTTGGGTTTCGATCTTCAACAGACCCATCCTCCTAGCTTGCTTAGAGCTATAAAACTCAGCCTCCAACCAGAGCCGATTCTAGGGTGTCGGCCGCCCTCCTGCGAAGACCTAATATGCCGCCCCTCTAGAGAATTTTTCATATTTTGACTAATACTTATATATTTAATTATTTATTGTAATACTTACATATTTATTTACTTATTATAATATTTATATTGTAACGTAGATCGGGGTTCGAGAATTTTATGCAAAATCAGTCGTAAGCAACAAGACAGTTCTTTGCGAGCGATGCGTATTCATTAGCGTAAATCAATCCTTAAAAATACAGGATTCAACAGCAAAGTTCACTGAATAAGTAACAGAAGGATTTCACACCTTCAACAGCACTCAGACACAATAAGCAGTGTCTAAATACACGTATGTAAATGATTATTCACAAGCACAGCCGAGCTGATTAAGTTCAAGGCAATCGCTAATCAAAACAGTGCTCCCTACTCGCTGGTTGAAATCAGACTGACTGTTGCGGCGCGTCTCTCTCTATTTATAGCAGAGGCCGAAATTTCTGGAAAGATACGCTCGCCCCACAGATCGTGAAATTAGTGGATTTTTCTACTAGTTTCTAGAAGAATCCAGAGAGTCCCGAACTCGCCAACATGGTTGCCAATGTTGCCAACTTGGTCGCCAAAAATGATGCCAACTTGGCTCTATCGCCAATATTTCGCCAAGTTCCCATTGAATTGCCATTATAACGTAAGGGACGGCTTGCTTGTGAATATTACAATCTTAAAATGAAATAAATATAGAGTAATATAAAGGCATTGCACATCCAAATCCAAATTATTTACATTATTTTATACAAAATTCGTAACATTGCCCCCTCCTCAAAGATTGCACGTCCCGGGCAGTACAATCCTAGAGTAAGAGGCATCTATTTACAGACATAACCTATTCACATAATAGTCAAATACTCAACAGCAAAAAGCAAATAAATTCAAAATTCAAGCATAAATTACAACACTAAAATAAAACTAAGAAATTAGAAAAGAGTTACATAAATCACATTATTCACAAAATAATTAGTGACCATGGTCTGAACTTAGGGATCTTAGTCTCCTTGGCCTAGGTAAGGGGCTATCCTATTATAGTGTATTACCTTCGGTTTTGTGTGTGATGATTTCTGTATCCGAACCACAACGTCATTCAGTCTTTTCATGACTGTGTAAGGACCTTCCCAGTTGGTCTGCAGCTTCGGAGAGAGTCCTTTTCGACGTTTCGGATTCCATAACCACACTTTGTCGCCTTCGTGGAACTCGTGTCCGGTTGCTCTTGCGTCGTATCGGGTCTTCATCTTCTCTGAAGCCATGCCGATTCTTTCCCTAGCCAAATGATGCATTTCCTCCATCCGTGCTTGGAGTTTCTCAACATACTCCTCAAGCGCCAAAGGAGCATCTGGTGGCCGGCTGAACAAGAGATCTGCAGGCAAACGAAGATCCCGTCCGAAGAGCATCTGGGATGGGGAATAGCCAGTGGTCTCGTGGACGGCACTCCGGTAGGCAAGCAGGAAAAGAGGCAGTTTCTGGTCCCAGTCCTGTTGATTGCTGGATACCAGGAGAGAGAGACTGTTCAGGATGGTCCGATTGAACCTCTCTACCATGCCGTCAGACTGAGGATGTAAAGCTGTTGTCCGGGTTTTGTCAATACCGAGTATCTCACACAGTCTCTTGCAAATTGCAGAATCGAAGTTCCTCCCCTGATCGGAGTGCAGTTGTAGAGGAACTCCGTATCTTGAGATTAAGTGTTGAACTAGAGCCTCTGCAACAGTCGAGGCATCTTGGTCGGATAAAGGATAGGCTTCAGGCCACTTAGTGAAGTAGTCCACGACAACCAGGATGTTGTTGTTGCCGTCTGATGATCTCGGAAGTGGGCCTAAGATGTCGAAAGCTATTCGTTCGAAAGGCGCTCCCACATTATACAGCTGGAGTCGTCCTCTGGTGCGTTTTCTTGGACCTTTACGTGCAGCACAGGGATCACATGTGCGACACCACTTCTCAACGTCACTCCGCACATTGTTCCAGTAGAAGCGCTCTCGGACTTTTTGTAAGGTCTTCATAACACCAAAATGACCACCAGTTGGACTGCCATGGAGTTCGTTTAGGACTGTCGATATTCTTGTCTTTGGAAGTATTAATTGCCACCTGAATGCTTTTCCATCGTCAGACTCCCATTTTCGATATAAAACACCATTTCTCAGGTGCAGAGAGTCCCAAAGAGCCCAGTAACACTTCGTTGTAGGAGGGAAATAGGCGATGTCTTGCCAGCTGGGCTTTTCATCAGATGACTCTTTGAATTCTATTACTGGTTTAATTTCAGGATCAGCCAGTTGATCTTTTCGGACGCTCTCGTCACACCACGGGTCCAATTCCGATGTTGATGGCGTTGTAACTTGGCGGATTACTGGATCTATTACGCCATATTTCTCTTCGACTCTCGAGCAGTATTTACAGCTCTCAGGACAGGGTCTTCTCGAAAGGGCGTCTGCATTTCCGTGTGCTGATCCTTTTCTATGGCGAATTTCTACGTCATACTCCTGTAGCCTTTGTATCCACCTGGCTATTTGGCCTTCTGGATTTTTAAAATTCAGTAGCCAGGTCAATGATGCATGATCTGTTCGAAGTAGGAACCGTTGACCATAGAGGTAAGGATGGAAGTGCTCCACGGCTTTTACGATAGCAAGCAGTTCCTTCCTTATCACACAATAGTTTCTTTCTGGTCTGGACAGACACTTGCTAAAATAGGCGATGACACGCTCCTGACCATCTGTTTCTTGGGACAACACAGCTCCGATGGAATTGAATCTATATCCAGAATAAATTGTTTCCCTGCTTCAGGATATGCCAGGATTGGAGCAGATGTTAGTGCGTCCTTGAGCTTGTTAAATGCTTGTTACAGTCGTTCGTCCAGATGAATTTCTGTTTCGCTTCGGTCAGCTTATGGAGTGGTCTGGCGATTGTTGAGAAATCTTTCACGAATTTTCGGTAATATATACACAAGCCCAAGAAACTTCGGAGCTGGTGAACATCCGTCGGGCTTTTCCAGTTTTTCACAGCCGAGATCTTATCCAGCTCTGTTCGAACACCTTCCACCGAAATAATATGCCCGAGATACGTGACTTCACGTCGGAACAGGTGGCACTTGGATGGACTTAACTTGAGGTTAGCTTCTTTCAGCTTTTGTAGCACACGCCTAATATTGTTAAAAGGTTCTTCGAAGGAACGCCCCACGATTATGATGTCATCAAGATAAACCAGGCAGGCCTCGTACGAAAGTCCTCCGAGAACTGTTTCCATAAGGTGCTCGAATGTTGCCGGTGCATTACACAAGCCAAAAGGCATAACCTTAAATAGCCAGAGTCCTTGTCCCGTGTGAAGGCAGTCTTTTCTTATCATCAGGGTGGATTTCTACCTGCCAATACCCACTTTTGAGATCTAAGGTAGAGAACCAGGTATTGCCAGCGAGTGTATCAAGCGTGTCATCTATTCTTGGAAGAGGGTATGTCCTTTCTGGTCACGTCATTCACCGACGATAGTCCACACAATCTGGTAGAGCCATCTTTCTTCTTGACCAAGACGATGGAGATGCCCAGGGACTTGACGACGGCTCGATGACATCATTATCTTGCATGTCTTTAATGAGTGTTTGGACTTCTTCCTTTAGCAAACGGCAGTCGTCGGGGGTGTTTGCTTAATAGGAGGATGCTCTCCTGTATCAATTCGGTGCTGAGTTAGTCTAGTTCTTCCAAGAGTCCTCAGATGTTCTTGAAAATAGGCTTTGGAATTTGAAATCAGTTCTCCTGCAGCACATTTCTGTTTCTCGTCTAAGTCCGTTTTCGTAGTAAATCCCTGACTAGATCCTCTGAAGAAAGGTTTTTTTTGCACTTTCGGTCAACACATGTGACAGGAGCACAAGCTGCTATTACCTCTCCTTCCTGGATAGTTTTGGTCTTATCACTGATGTAGCCACTCTTACTGGATGACTGACTTCGAGAGGTCTACTACCGAAGAAGCTATCATACTCCTGCCTTTGCACTGTCTGGGTCAGGATAATCAATTAGGCCGAATCGGAATTTCCTATTTTCTTCTACTAAACCAGGTATTATGCATTCAGTTCTTGGTGATAATGAGATGATGGTTTTGCTATAATTTTCTGGTTGGATTCAAACTGAGTTTGTAAGCCAAAAAGAGTGATCAGTTCAAATTTTGAAGGCATATTGCTATTTTCAAAGTCAAGTTATTGCTCTTCAGAAATCTAGTCCAGGATACAGGGATCTGTATATATCTGCTACATATGCCGTATGGTGATAATCGATATTTCCAAACCTTAGAGGGATATTAGCTTTCCCATGTACACAAATCTCTTTCACCAGTCACGTGTTGCAAGGAAACAGGGCGCGTCCAGATAATTTTAACTTTCGAGTTTCGAGCCAAATCTTTCCTGATTATTGACACATTGGCTCCAGTATCGACAACCATACGGCACGAGATATTATTAATTTGTCCAATCACATAAAGTCCATTTTCACCGCCATTCACTGCAGTAATTAGGAGAATCTTGTGATGGGGCTTTTCATTATCTGGCGACCTCCGCCCCGCGAGATGGCCATATAATAGTTTTCCTGCGTCGAAGAAGAGAAGTGACTCTCTTCTTTTCTTGCTCGGGGACAGTTATTTCTCAGATGTCCCGCTCTTCCGCATCCCCAGCACTTGATGTTGCGTTTCTCTTGGTTCTGACGTTTAGCCATTAAAGTTTGCATTTCTTCTCTCAGTTTTTCTATGTCGTTTATCCATGGAGATTCAGAGGGCGCATCTGCAGTCACTCTAGATCCCCGAATGGAATGGCGGTCTCTGCGACTGGCTTGTGTGGCGGCCTCTAATTTCAAGGCATATAATAGGGCAGATTTTAGGTCCTGAACATCTGCCATTCTTATAGCCTTCTGAATTTCTCCATCCT
>BMAO01033844.1:0-65317 GCA_019973975.1 Trichonephila clavata | reverse complement strand
GCCAAGATTTTGTTCTCAGATTTTAATTGGAATTGGGAGAGAAAATAGGTGTAGAAGCCATATAATAATCAAACACAAATATATTTCAAGAATATTTTATTGATTAAAATTGCCTATAAGTTTATGATGGAAAGATGAAATATCGCAAAAAAAATTACAAAGAATTTAACTGAATTTATGTAATGAAACCAGAAAAGATGTAAGGAGCTAGTATAATGCTAATAAACATCCCCACGGAGCAAAAATGGAAGATTTTTTTTAAAAAAGAATATAACTAACTAGAAGCATCGGTAACGTAGTCGGCCATACGGACCGACAATAATATTATTACCTCACCTACAATTCGCTTTTTATAGCACTTCATATCTGCTTATCACGCTTTCTCTGTGAGAAGTGTCAGTTAAAAATGTTCAATAACATTAAAGACAGAAAGAGTTTTGAGAAGGAAACTTCACGGAGAGATAGTCTGTTACAACCTCACCTCACAATCTGATTTAAGATGGATCAAATTCCCCCATCGTACAATTACGTTTAAAGTTTTGCATGCTCCGAACACCAGCTAAAAATCACAAACCTTACTAATCAAACAAAAATCTGAATTTGAACCTGAACTTCTGACAACTGCATCCTGAAAATAAAACAATATAAGCGCAAAATTTTTGCTGGAAATTTTTAAAAAATAAGCGATTTTTTTCGATTTCTAAATTTTTGTATACTCACTTAGGCGCATGTCAAGGAAATATTAGCTGCCTGGAAGATCTCCTGATCATACGTCTAAAATAATAAATACATCCACCCCAGAGAAAAAATTATTGACTTGACAGTCAACTGAAATTCTTGCTCAATAACAATTTTCTTCCATTCGAACTATAGAAAACTCGTAATTCCATTTTCAATCACAGGAAGTTCTACCTCTGGAAAAGATTTCTAGTACTTGCTTCAATTTTTATTTAAGGTCACGAGCCCTGAATACAGTAGCTGTCTGTATTTGTGACAATATATTATGACACATATATTTCAGCTTTAATACATATACCACACATAAATAAATTTAATGTTGGGGGGGGGGAGAAGTCCCCAGACTGCACTAAATGTATACTGACAGCATTATCGTAATGCTGTCAGTGTTATGTTGTGCATAATTTGTCCTGATTGCTCTGCAAACATGGACCAGACAGAAAATATAAAATAACTATATTCACATATTATTCAAATTACTATAGACAGATATATCAGATCATAATCGCAGAAAATTACAAGTCTGCTTACAAAGCAAATGGTTGTTCTACAACATGTTCACAAATTTGAACTGTACTTGTAAAAAAGCCTAAAATCCGAGTTCCATTAGAAGATGAAAAATCGCCTCTTTTGGTGATGTACAAACATGCTTAGAAAGTTACTATCACATTCATAACCCCAAATTTAGACTTGTTCAAAATGTCGTAAGACTTTTGTGTTTTTTGTTTTGTTTCTTTCTTCTTTTTTTTTAACGGAAATGTGGCCTTATTTTTTATTAGCAATACCAGTTTCATCTTTCAGCTTGTCACTAAAAAGAAGAAAAATACATTGATAAATTACATAAAATTCAAGAGAGTATGACCTTTCTTCATACTAATAAAGCACTTTTTCTCTCAAACTTTCCGTCAATCTCGTTTGCTTAGTACTCCCACTGTCTTCAAAAAATTTCTTTTCCGCTTCCGATTAAAGTTTTATCTGGGGTGGTACTGCTTCTGCTTGTGGAGGTTATATCAGCCATATTTATTCCACGATCCAATCTGCTTCGGCTACGTAGATTATACTATTATTTTGTTGTTGGCAAGTCCGATGTGGTCAAACTCACATCTCCTTGATCCTTCCTGGCTGTTGTTGTTAATGACCTGATGACCCCGTGATAGTATTTGTTGTTTTCAGGACCTCTTGCTTTACAACTCCCGATTCCATTTCCTCTGCACCACGAAGATGACACCGAAGATGTGTCTGTTTATGCCTCTTTCTTTCTAGGAGAATGCGTTTCTTGAAGAACAAGATCTCTCCAACCTTGACATCCATAGTAAACTTATGTTAACTAATATTTAACCTGCTTGTTCTTTTGTTTTGTTGCCTGTGTCAATGAGTCTTGTATCAATTTTCTATATTATGACAAACCGTCTTCACACGGTAAAGTTTGTTCCAACCTCCCTAAATGGTATCAACAACTTTCTTCCCAAAAATAATTCTTCTGGAGTCCTAAATGATGTTTGCGTATCGTGGAAGAAATAGTATAAGAAAAGCGGTGAAAGCAATAGGTCTCCGTTGATATGATTTTCTTAGTAAAACTTACAATCATTTACACAATATTTCATTGGCCCGTTCTGCTTAGCTCTATTAAACTCATCTTAAAGTGCTGGCCTATTTTTAATCACAGGGAACTCCTTCCTGGGTTCCTTAGATGAATTCTCGAAATCAGATTCTAGGATCTGCACTAAATATGCATTAATTGCATCAGTTATTAAGCCTGCCTCTCAAATGACTCCTCAAGTGTGAACACTATAGCGACTACAATACCCTATACGACAAAATACAATCCTCAACTGAGGAAATAAACTCTTCTAGATTTTCCTTCCTACTGAAAAATTAACTTAAAACTCCTGTACCGGGTCCGAGACCAGGGAGTGGATAAGGTTGGGCGCCATTGCGAAGAAGCCCTTAAAGTCTGCTTTACTAACTCCGAGGATTTCACACTCAGACGATTTCCATTTAAGTCAATGCTGAAGTAGGTGTAGATGCCCTATAACTAATCACAAGCACAAATACGTATATCTCAGAGTCATTCTGTTGATTACGTTGATCTAACTTTATGAGATCAACTATATATATATATATTCCGAACAATTACAAATAGTTAAACTTTATTTATATCTATTACGATCCGTTACCCACCCGCTTCGCTGGGTATTTCATGATGTTTTATAAATATATATATATACTGTTTATATATATATATATATATATAAATTATTAATATCTATGTCCGAGCATTAAGAATTCGATTGTATTGGAAAATATACTTATACATTTAACTGTCGCCTCTTGATAGAAAAAAAGGGCAGAACTCATCTAATTTGCATTTTCTATAAAATTAAAGCATAGAATGTGGTTTGCACTTTCGTAACTCTTTAACTAAGTGGATTTTCGCAAAACCAATTTTTGGTGGATCTCTACTCCGTAAAATAAACACGCAAGCCAAGTTTCAAGTCTAAATCTAACAGAAAAAAACGAAATTTTTACTATCGATACCCCTTTAATCCCGTTGAGAGTGGTTTTCCAAAATAACCGTTCTTAGCGGATTTCAATTCAACAAAAGAGAAATGCAAACCAAATTTCATTATTATACTCCTTCTAGTTCGAAAAAAGGAATTTTATTTGTCAGTACGCCCCAGTCACCCTCTGCTTCCCCCCAGGAGTTTATTTCCGTAAAATACATCCTTAGTAGATCCCTATTCAACAAAAGAAACATGCTTAACAAATTTCAAGTATGTGGGTCTAACAATTCAAAAACAGGAATTTTTTTCTATAACTCCTCTTGACCCCTCGCAACGATCTTTGGGGGTCGATTTTCGTTTTACTCTTTGTTAGAGGAATTCTATTCCATGAAAGGAACATGCATGCCAATTTTCAAGCAGGTAGATTTAATACTTTAAAAACGGAAATATTTATCAATTGCGCCCCTTAATCTCCCGAAATGAAACCTGGTGTTTAATATTCGCGGAACCCATTTTGTAGCGGTTCTCTACCCTACGAAAGGAATGTGCATACCAAATTTCAAGACTGTGCGTCTAATAGTTTAAAAATGGGGATAATTATTTATAACGCAACTTGGGGGTCTTTTTTCACAAAACCCATTTTGTAAGGAACTGTACTTTATGAAAGGAATCTGCTTACCAAATTTGAAGACTGTGTGTCTAATAAATTAAAAATGGAAAAATATTATCTATAACGCCCCTTGAGCCCTAACGCTACCTAGGGGCCGATTTTCACAAAACACATTACATAGGGGGTCTTTAATCCATTAAAGGATTCTGATTATCATGTTTCAAGACTGTACGTCGAGTAGTTTAAAAATGGAAATAATTATCTATAACGCCCCTTAAGCCCCACAACGCCACTTGGAAGTCGATTTTCACGAAACGCATTTTGTAGCGTGTCTCTATCTTATGAGATGAATCTGCTTACCAAATTTCACAAGACTGTGCGTCTAATAGTTTAAAAATGGAAATAATTACCTATAACGCCTCCTAAGCTCCCACAACGCCACTTGGGGGTCGATTTTTACCAAACTCATACTGTAGCAGATCTCTACTCTATGAAAGGAATCTGCTTACCCAATTTCAAGATTGTACGTCGAGTAGTTTAAAAATGGAAAAAATGATTTATAACACCCCTTGCGTTTCGAATTTCGAGAAA
Organism: Trichonephila clavata; assembly: GCA_019973975.1. NCBI lineage: Eukaryota > Metazoa > Arthropoda > Arachnida > Araneae > Nephilidae > Trichonephila > Trichonephila clavata. The sequence continues at coordinate 60,874 of BMAO01033844.1, read as the reverse complement.
TCCGTTCTTAGCGGATCTTTACTCTATGAAAGGAACACGTCTATCAAATTTCAAGTCTGTAAGTTGAATAGTTCCGGAGATATCGGGATTAGTCAGTCAGTCAGTGAGTCGCTTTTCTCCTTTATATATATAGATAACCAGTAGAAATACAAGGCAATGGTATAGTCCTCATAAACATCCACACGGTCTTGGAACAAACTTAGAAGTTAATTTTTTTCAAAATAAAACTAGCTTGAAACAATGGTAATGTGGTCGGCAAAATATAGTCTAATAATATTATTATTAGCTCAACTTTAAATCATGCCTTTCTTCATAAGAAGGTGATAGAGTTAAAAACTTTCAATAACATTAAAGAAATAACCCTAAGCTAATATTAAGATGAAAATCTCGCGAGACAGCACACATTACAGCATGAAATTCAATTATTTTGGAGAAGATTCCAATTTACATATTAATGCAAAATTAATGAAAACAAATAAAGATTTAAAGTAAAATCATCATTCTCTTATTGGTTACTTTTTGAATATTTCTGGACATTAATTTGCTGTATTTTCTTTTTAAGAAACGTTTCAACTCCATTAACTCGTGCAAGAGGAGATTATATTTTCAGGTTTGAATTAAAATTAAAGAGGAAAAGGCTTTAATTGGGCTTTAAAACAGAGCTTTATTCAATTATTTTAAGAGTTAAAGCCTGTTTTTTTTGTCGATTCAATTTCAAGCTGCGTCCACCAATGCATTTAATAATATCGTTACTGAACTAAAAAAAAAGGCTAAGACTTCCTCCAACTCGTTGAAAACTACGTTTTGTGGAATCTCTGTGAAAACAACGGCATGAAAAAAGACGTAAAGAAAAGAAAACAAACCAAAACTGAAGTGAAAAAAAGAAAAAAAGGAAAGAAAAACCTCCATAAAGCAGGACTCCACAGAAATTTTCGGAAGTCTCTGATTGAATTCGAAGGTCTTCTGTTTTCTTTATCGGGTTCCGTTTTCGATTCGCGAAGAGATTACACTCGGCAAAAGCCACTTCGGAAAAGTCTCTTTTCCGACTTCTCATTTTTCTGAGAAAGAATTCTTCTCTTCCCCTTTCTTTATGCAAAAAGTCCTAATGTCGAAGCCGAAAGTGACTCCCGAATAGAAAATGAAATCCCACTTGCTGTTTTGTTTTGTCGTTGCTGGTGATCAGGGATGCTTTTTGTTGCGAAGCTGTTTCGAAGAAGAAAATTCTGTGTGGAGCAGCGGAATTCCCCCCGGGTCCCCTAATCCAAAGAGAGTGAAGAGGAAAAGGAGCCTCGGAAATATGCAAAAGTCTTTCCGTTTGCGAGCCTTGTTTCTCTTTCAACGTGCAGAGGATTACGGCGCATCAGTCGCGGGAGACATTGTTTTTGATGCTGTTTTAAACCACCAGAAAAGCAACCGACACCGAAGAGGGGAGGGGAATGGCGAAGCAAAAAACAAGCATTCCCAGAAAGTAAGCAAAGAAAAAAAAAAGGTATCATAACGTCTTTTTATTCGACGCTACCCATTTCACCAGTTGCCCGTTTGGGTTGTAAGGAGACTTGAGGCAATCCTAAGTCTGTAAACCGTCAAGAGAAGAGTTGGCAGAAAAAGGGATGGCAAAAAAGACGGTTTTGATACCCCTGGCGCACGAAGTCGAAGGGGAATCTTCAGAAGCAACATTTTTCTCCTACTGCCTTGGCAGGCAAATCGGCGAAAAGTTTTCTTCTTATCTGCTTGGGGACGAAAGAGGTAGCTTCGATTTCGAGAATAATACATTAAAACGTAATTTTCTTCTGCGCTTGCAGTGGAGGAAGAAAATTGAACAGTCGGGATATTTTGTGTGGACCCGTTCTCTTTTCTATCTCTTTTCCCCCCCTCCCTTTTAACTGCCTCAGAATCACAGTCGACCCTGCATAATGGAATAAACAATTTGTTCTGAACAATATTTTGTCGACTTTCTAACAAAAAGGAATAATTATTCTTTGTTTATATTTCATAACGGCTGCTTTGAAGAAAATAACAATGCTATTGTTTTTATTTTGTTAAATGTAAGGTATTTAAAGGATTAATAATAAAATAAATTATAGTTTTAAAAATTTTAAAAACACGGTTTATAGTTAATCGAACTAAAAAGTAAAAAATTCCTTAGTATAAGAATAAAAGGATTTATGAGAAAATTAATGTCATTGTGATAAAAGCGTGGGATGCTAGATATCAATTGCTATAATTTCTTACCAGTTCCATTCCGAATCGCAGAGTTAGTGTAAAAATGTAGTACAAAGCACCCCACGCTTTTACCACAATGACATTAATTTTCGTGTTAATCATTTTATACATATATTAAGAATTGTTATTTACTTTTTAGTTCAATTAACTATAAAGAGTGTTTTTTGTTTTTTTTTAAACTATAATTTATTTTTCATTTTTTTAGTTCGCTCTACAATAAAAGGGTGTTTTTTTTTAGTTTTTTAAACTATCATTTATTCATTGATAAATTAATATGAAATGCTTCATTTTTTCAGAATCTGGAATACCCATTGGCATCCTATCAGTGCGTCGATACAGCCTGGTTTGTGAAACCTAAGATCAGCAAACTGAAGGAAATCTGGAAGAGCTAAGTTTTTGAAATATTGAATGCGGTAAAAGGTGTAAGCAATAAAGGTGTCAATGATATTTTTCACGAAAAAGATCACTATTTGTATTAACCATGAGCGTTTTCCCTTTAGAATTATAACTTAAACCTTTAGTCGCCAAATCTGGAAATGGAAAATCGTTAATCCTGATAATCCTGATCAGGACAATGGAACAAAATTATTAAATTATTATACTGCCATTGGTCCTTGACAAGTGCCCAAAATTTCGAAGTAATCCGACTTTTTATAAAGGGTAAAAATCGAGTTCAAAGATTCCGTTACATACAGGTGAAGCTAAAAAAAAGTATATAAAAAGCTGACATTTGCACCTAATTATAATATTAGGTTCAAATGTTTAAAAATGCTCTCTTGACAAACTGTTAACGACTTAACTTGACTTTTGTATTAAATAATATGATAACTTAGGAAACAAAATCCTTAAGCACCTCGAAACAACCATTATAACTTATATTAATGTTGAAATAAAAAATTAAAAGGAACATAATGACCAAAAATACAAGTAGATGAGAAATACAGATGATTTTAAGAGGAAATTTGGTTCCGCATTTCTTAATTAGATTATTTATTTTGCTACTAATGGAATAAAAAGCATTGATTCTGTGATGTTTCTTTGGTATTTCGTGAAATACTGAGATAATTTTTTGAGGTCTTAGAGTCTTTAAACATATCTTTGGGTAATTTTTTTTGAATAAGTTACTATACAAAATAAAAAAGTAAAATATAATGAACTTGAATTCGATTAATAGATAGATTGTTTACTAAAGTTGCCCTTCGTACAATTTATTAAGAAATTATAATATCACCATAATCTTAGAAATTCTGAAGTAAATACAGTTTCTAAAACCCGTGGAATAAGATGTTGCAACATATTGATTACCATACGATTTCTATAATTTTTGGATAATGCAATAAATGATTAGGTTAACAGAAATATTAGAAGTAAATGAAAAATGCCCTGTTATCAGATTATAAGCCCTCTTGTCTAAAAACGCACACGCTCACACACCCACGCACACAAAACATAAAAGGTATAAAAGTTAACATGATATTGATCTTCCATATTTCTTGATGCTCTTAAAAATAAAAAATAAACAACTCCATTTTTTTGTCAAAATGACCCGGTCCCTAAGTAGAACATTAGAAATACTGCGCTATTCTTTTAAAATGGCTAGTTTCAATTCATTGGCAGATGTAAATTGTTTATTATTTGTACAAATTTTGATACGGGGTTATAAAACCAAAATTTTTACCAGGGAGTACGAGTCCCGAATTCGACTTGGCAATGGTGAAACATTGAATTTTATTTTCTTAAGCCTGTTCCTGGGTTCATTTAGATCTATGGCGAAAAGTATTGTCCTGCTGGAATATCCAGTTAGTCCATACAGTATCAAAAGTTCATATAGTAACTTGATTGTGGGCAGTAAGAAAGTGAGGTTCATATTAACGTCAGTGGCGTAGCGTACGCCCCCTCAGCCCCCGCACCGCGAGGAGGCAAGAGTTCTAGGGGGCCCAAAGCTTAGCAGCCACCAAGAGTACCTATACTCATTGTAAAATCCAACTTTGGGGCCCCCAAGTTGACTTTGCACGGGGGCCTAAATATTCTCCCGTTACGCCACTGACTAGAGTCGCACTCTAAAGAACGCTAGAGTTATTAAAGACTGACCTCGTAATTTTGAACCTCGGTCAACTGACAAGGACGATACCTGAGCTGGCATTCCTTCTTCAAACTACCACACCATGCCAAAGGGAGGATTTTGAGCTCGATAGATTCAACATGCATCAGCTTCTGCATGGAGGGTCTTCAGGGGCACCAGGACTCAAACCTGAAACACGCTGGTCACTAGTTCATGACCATAACCCCTAGGCTACCGCGGCTACTTTTCTTTTCTATGATGTTTAAATGACTTAAGTGACTTTTTTAATTAGTATTTGATTTGACTCTCCAAACTGTGACTTGTGAAGGTTTTTGGTGAAATCTTTCCTAATTTTACAAGAACTCTTTGTGAAACCTGGTCAAAAATCTTTTTTGGTTGAAAGCCAAAAAATGTGTTGCTCATCCCGTGCTGTCAAAAACTTTTTTATTCCACGTTTTTTTTTTTAATTCTGTTTGAATAAACTTTTCTGATAATGAGTTCTGGATGGCAGTTTTAGAACGCTTCTTTAATCTATTTGTTAATTATTTTTTTTGGATTTACCAGCATTCATAAAAAAATAACATTTTTCTCATTGTTGTAACTGTTTATCTCGTTGTATTTTCTATTAAACTATGGATAGCACAATCCCACCTACATCTTTGCTGCTCAAGTAATGATTTCATGAAATAATTCCACATACGTTTTATGACTCTGATATTATACACATGTTAATTTTCTCTTACAATTTCTTAACAGACATTTTATTTAATTTCTGGGAAAATGAGTAGATTATAATAAAATTTAGGTTCATTTTTAAAGTCGCAATAGGTATAGAAAGTATTTCACAATCAATTTTAAATACGCCCGCTTGTATATGTTATGTCCTCTTCAGAAATGCACTCATTCGTTAGTGCTCTTATAACTTGTTAAAGGACTCTGTTGCTACAAGAGGACAGTTAGTGATAGAACTCACAATTTTGAGCCTCTGTCAAGTAAAAGGGACGATACCTCAGCTGGAGAGAGAATGTAACTGTGCTCTTAACTTATACACCACACCATAGTATATTTAGATCTCTAAAATATTCAATGTATATCAGATTCTCGCTAAACTAGATTTCAAAAACAGTAAGTGAAGAGATAGAGCTTTATTGATGATTGAATGTATGTATTTCTTTGCTTGTAATTTTTTAAAATAAATATATATTTATCGATTTTTTTCTTTGCTTTCTTTTTCTGAATATTCTATCTCAGCACACAAAAGCACACAAAAAGTTTCCAAGTAATAAAGAAGATTAACCTGACATATTCATTCTATGAACTTAAGAATTCTCAATAAATTTAATTGTGCAAATGTAACACGTGAATTGTGTTTCGTGACTGAGTTTCAAAAAGACAGCATATCTATATCTGTTTTTTTTTATCTAAAAAAGAGATTTCCCTTTGGAACGTGCCATTTTTATACAAATGAGTTTAATTGGATTTGGGGGGGGGGATAAAGAACACTTTAATTCTTTACAATAGGTAAAATCTTGAACTTTTTATGACTACTTATTTTAAAATAACTGTTAAATACGAAAAAGAAATAGTTAAGACAAAACGAAAATTTTTTAAGAAATTTTTTCGCCAAAATCTAAGTATATTAATGTTTAAAGCATAAGCATATTAATATTTAAGCTTAATATTTAAAGTGATTGATTACGCTTGAAACTGTGATTTTAAAAACGTATCAATGAATAATTTTTTTTCATGTTGAGTGTCAGTTTAACTAGAATATACATATAAAACTGTTTTAAGAATGCCATTTCAAGAAAAAATTACTTAAATACAATTTTTTTTGCAAAAAATGGCGAAAAGAGTGGCATATTTTCAAAACATTCTTCTTTTATGAAAAATGCTTCTATAACAATATTAAGTCAGATATGTTGCTGGGATTTCTTTACAAGGACTGAACTAAAAGTTTTGAAAAATTCCTAATTTTCTGAGTTACTATCTGTTGAAATAATAATCGGAATTATTTTTTGCTAAAATTTATCTAGTCTTATATATTAAAATGTGAATAAATCCGCTTCTAAATTATATATTTCAAAAATAAAAGTTCAGGCTATGTGCAGAAGTCTTCACTGTACATAGGCAAAATATAATTACAATAGAAGCATTTTTCATAAAAGGAGAATATTTCAAAATATGTTATTCTTTTTTCATTTTTGGTCAAAAAAATTACATTTAAATTATTTTTCTGGTAATAATATGGATGTTTTCTCTGCGGTGACACTCTCCTGGAGAGAAAGTTCACTTTCCAGCATGAAGAATAAAATTGAGGCCACTATAGAAGATGTGATCAGTGTTACCAGATTGGCAACAAATTCGGCTAAAAATACGATATCACCAAGGAATCATCGAGAAGACTCTAGGGTCGGCCCTACTAGGAATTTACATGAGGCTATATTCAAGACCTTTGGAACAAAAGGAAGTCGTGTCATAAAAGAATTCAGTCGTGAGCGTTGACTGCGATAGTGAGTGAGTCTGTCGGAATTCCTTCTAGTGGAACTTTGTTTAGAGACCCGTTTCTGGAACGTTGCAAACCTTGTTTGTAATAAGTGCGTTTTGTATCATTGTAAATATTCTGATTTAACATTTTTTTGAGTATATGTTACCGTTAAAGTGTGTGTGTATAATTCAGCTATTTCATGGAATAACTAGGTATTTCATGAAATAACTGGACATCAAGTCAGTTGTGACGTCGTGGAACTCGATTGCAGATGGACGCCAAGCTAATTATTAAAGAAACCTTTTTACTGTGATCTAATTAAATGTTTATTTGGGGTACAACATTCAGAAGATCACTGGAAAGAGAAAAAAAAATCAGTTACAGGTTTTCGTGCTATTCAGCCAGCTAGTTCTATTTAACATTGGTGTCTGCATGGGTGTCCGCTCCTCATGTCTTCTTTAGTCGACCGTCTCAGGAGTCAATCTCGCTAGTCCATCGTGTTCTATCTCGGGAGTCTATCGTCGGGATTAGATCGGGAGGCTCTCGTCTCGCGCTTTCTTCCTAAATCCGTCGATTCTGTCTCGGAGCTCTATCGTAGGAGTCGATCGGGAGCTATCGCACTTCTTCCTTCGCCTGCCAGATTCTGTTTCGGAAATCTATCGTGGGAGTCTATCCGGCGCCTTTCTCTTTTCCTTGGGTCCACTCTTTTAAACTCTAGGGGCGGGTCCACTCCACGCTCCTCATCAACCCCCATTGGCCGGCCTCAAGGTTTTGCACCCGGCACTTCGGTCCTGCACGTTCTCCATTCGTGCAGAGACAACAAAAGTTCCGGTCTCTCTCAAAGGTCTCCGGCGACAAGGGCTTGGCTGACATCTGGCGCTTGAAACATCCCGCCGCCTTCAGCGGAGGCGCCAGCCTTTCAAGACGGACAATCACTGCCTGTGAATGGAAAATAATGCAGTGATACCCAGCCCATAGTGTTTGCCAGTCACACCGTCGCCGACAGTCCAGCTGTCTGACACAGCACAATGCCGCTAAAGCCACGTGTTCCCCAGCTGTGGAGCATATAATGAATAGGGGCGATTTCTCTTTTGTGACTACGTCACACAGTTAAAGTATATAATAGATAAAAATTTCATATTTTACCTAGTTATTCTATGAAATAACTTGGTATGTTATATGAAACAACTAAGGATAGACGGTTAAAGTGAAAAATAAACAATTTCAAAGTTATTTTATAAATTATCGTAAATAGCTAAAATCTCCCGAAAATACATTTTATCCCTTTTGTGGATGAATAATTGATTAATAATAGGGGAAAGCAGATGATATAATTTATTATTGCTCATATTCCTAACATTAGTTAAGCAGAAAGGGGAAAAAAGAATATGTTGCAAAAATAGATTATATTTAAATATTATCAACAAAAATACATGCTGGGAAGAAAACTGTTGTTTCACAAAAACATTATGTAAACTTTTTTAAACTAAAATGGTAGAGAATATTAATTTAAATTTTATGAGATACCTTTATTTTACTTTTCATTATTTATTAGAGAAAGGATTGCTATGATGACGCTTTGGATCCAGTCCAGTACCGCAGCTTTGAGCTGTTGCAACAAATCGAAGCGTCGCGCAGTGGTCAGTTTTCCCGATCTGGCTCACGGAAATTATTTTATAGCTTTAAAGTCTTCATAATTACATCGAATGATCAAAAATCTTAGTTATTAATGTAAATTGGTTGTTCTCTTTTGTTTTTTACCAAGAAATAAGGTGAATACGGTCTTAACTAATTTATGTCAAGCTTGAATTTGATCAAGAATAAATGATTGCTGAGGGGAACTAGTTTTTAAACAAGGATCTAAGGATATTAACAGAAGCAGTAATTTGACACATGGAAGAATATATACAAGAAATAAAGCGGCATGTTAAAAAAATTAAATTTTAACATATGTAAGCAAATACAATCAAACATAACAATGTACATACACAATAAAAGTTAATACGTAGTGCTTAAAAGGACTCGGGACCCTTTAAGCATTTTTTTATTTATGTACTTAAAAATTATATTTTAGCATTTCATATAACATTTCTATTTAAGAAGATGATACGAGATAAAATTTTTTACATATATTATTCCCAAAATTTTACAAATTTAATTTTTTTTTAAAATTTGAAATTTTTTAAAATTTTATTCTTTTTGGGTTAGTTAATTTTTTGTAATATTTTTAAGGATGTTTTAAAATCCTTTAGGGATCGATTTTACAAAATCTTAATTAATTTTGGAGAAAAAGAATAATGAAATCATATAGACGCTAAAATTCAACCAAAAGCCCAATATCTCCCACATTTGAAGTTTTTTGTTTCACATAATATCGAAATATTATATTTTTATGAAAAACAAATTATGTAAGCTAAAATTATAAAATTATTACCCTGGCGAACCTTTGGGTGTCTACCATGCATCATCTTTATACCTCGCCTTCAGTGATATAACGCTATTTTGGGTATCAATTTGTTTTAAAACATCTTCCTGAGCTTTGGCTAATCTGCATAAGGTGTGATAAAAAACGCTTGCATTGGAACCTCTGCTGATATTTCATCAATGACGATACCAGGAGGATAAGAGTTAATTTTAGACACTATAAGCTTATAATAGTTGCTGTAAATATCAGCATGGAACTCTTTGCTATTTCCTTTTTTTCTATTATATTGGCCTTTTGACATTTTGGTGTCGACATAAAGAGCCAAGGCTTGGTCAGTCATTTTTTCGAGGATTCTGGCTGTCGAGCTAAGCATTTCTTCATGTGAGTAGCACGTCTAGGTGAGCAAGTAGTCACTTGTTTCAAAATTAAGGCAGCATTTCTTTCTCCAGCAACTTGCATTGACATTCTTGTTGCAAAGGCTAGTTCTTGCTTGCTTGCTGAAGCAAGAAAAGGACGTACTTTTTCCCTGTTTGCCATGGCTTTGCATTCCCCGAATGATTTTTAGAGTCGACCTGGAGTTGATTTGGATGGTATAAGTCTCCCGGACAACCAAGCATCATTCAACTTTGAGTAGAACTTTTCATTTCTACGGCACCTCATCCATTTTCCCCCCACAAACGAGCAGAAATTTTAACAATTTTTCTAAATTAAAATTGCAGTTGGTCCTCATATTTATCACAGTTCGTTGTAGTCCTAACAAAACTCAAAACAGTAATAATTTTTTTCTTGGGCCCCTGCTCTTTCTTCCACACATCGAATAAGGCACGCCGAGTAATACCATCGACCAACGCTGAAAAAAATCATAACTATGGGAGTTGTAGGAAGTAGCAGCTTAATTTGGTATTAAATTAAAGGTCTATATCTACTCTATGTGACGTAAGTGTTACTGTGATCAATCCGTGTTGATCCCAAAAGTTCTAGTCCATTAAACACAAAAAAACCAACATATGTTAGTAGGAGTTAAATGCTGTGCTAAATGTTATGTTTTTATAATTTTTAATTGCAGTTGAACTTAATTTGAAAGTCAAATCAAGAAATTACTTATCCATGGCATGTATTTTCAAAAAACCCCGCTAAAATCTGCAAAATCTTTTTCAGACGAAACGATTGAACTTCCGAATGGAAAATGAGGCTCCCATGTGTTTCTTGTAGAAAGAACAAACCCGATATATCCCGATGGTTCTTGAAAATTTCCATTCGCGTACTGACAAAAAATGTTTACCGCATGGCAAGGGAACTCAAGAGGACCTTAAATTGTGGGTTGTTTTTTATTTCCGCGCAATTTCCTTTTTGGGGTTTCCGTGCGCCAGATCGGGAAAACTGACCACTGTGCGTAGTGTCAATATTTGGAACTTCTTCACTGGAAATTAATTAATTCTCTCTGAGATATACTGAACTGATATCTAGAATATAATTGTTTTTTCGGCCAATTCTAGTTCCTAATCGGAAAAATCCATCCTAAAGTAGCTAGAACCGGTTCAAACAGCTTTTGAGTGCCGTATTTCACACTTTAACGATCAAATAATCATTATTCTATAGAATACCTAGCTACATCACACACACATAGAATTCAATAGTTTTATATACTTTAACTGACTTGTCCAGTTATTTCATGAATCCAGTATTTCAGATTTCACACTTTACGGGTGCGATTTGACTTAGTGCAGTCATTTGTTTGTCTTTGTCCATTAATAAATCTGTTGTGATTCAGGTAATTTGAGTCGTCGGATACTTTTCTTTCACGAAAATTTGCAACAATATTCTTAAGATAATTTTATATGTATATTATAATTCAACTAACACTAACTATATAAAAAAATTATTCATTTATACGCTTTTTCAAAATCACGATTACGAACGTAGTCAGTAACCTTAAGAATTTTGCTGTTAACCAATGCTAAAACACTCTTATAAGTTCTCTGTATATATTAGCTTTTCTTTTGGCGTTCAATTAATAGTACCCCCCTTCCCAAAAAATTTGATTATATCTCTCACATATGAAAAATGTTTCTCTCATGTATATATATATATATATATATTTTTTAACCTCCCAAACCTGAGAAAAAAATAAAAGCTTGATATTTTGAAAGATTGCTTAAATAGTTGTTTTGATCACTCTGATGTAGAAAAGTGCAATAAAAATTTTTTTAAAAAATTTATTGAAACTAGGGAGGATGTATCACACTCATATGATACATCAGGAACAAGACACTACAATCAGAATTTTTTCAAGTACTAAGCAAGAATGAAACAATTAGTTTAATCTTAGTCTTTAATCACACAGTACGTACAATTCATAAATCTAACATGAAAATTAAGTTTTTGGCGTTTTAGATAAATATTAGTATTATTATTACAATAACACTATTTTTTATTTTCGTGAAATGCCTTGAAACCATTTCTAGTAGTTATAAAGTATAGAAAAACCTAGCAGTCTGTACAATGTACAGTTGTTAAGGCCGAGCACTTCTCATTCCTGCACCTTCTTTAATGAGTCCTATCCCCAACCATTTCGGGCATATGCCTAGCTTCTTTGTTATGAGCTACTTGATTGGGAATGCAAGTCATAACTCTACGTTTTGGAGGGGGCTCATCATATACACACCTCGACTAAAGATTTTAACTCAAGAAATAATTCTATCAATTTTCAAATCTCCCCAAAATATAACTAAAAATTAAAACATAAGAAAAAGTATATTCATAAGGGATTGGGTCCTATTGTATCACAAATGATACAGATAAATTTCACAAGTCATTATGCTTTAATATTTCACTAAAAATTTCTTTTCTTTCTTTCTTTTTTGTTTTTTTGCTGTTAACTAGTTAAAAGTACGTATACAAAGAAAAAGCATATTTTAAAAATAGTTTAATATTTATATATAAATATGAAAAAAATACTTACTTCGCGAATACGTGCACACATCTTGTTTTGATTCAGAGACCCTACTAGAAATCGCTATCATGTGTTGACTAAAGGAGGAAATTACATGAGATATTTCACGCTCTATCTCATATGATGCAACCGTTCCCAAATTTGTTTTTGCTGTTCAGCCTTCACAAAAAATTATGAAACTTTTGTATCACATGTAATACAAGGGAACCGAGGAGGTTAAAATCTAAAACTCGTTCCCTATCCATTAAAACTGAAATTTTTATTCATATATAATAACTTTATTTTGCACAACTCTTTTTAAACTTTTTATTATAATAAAATAAAAGAAGATTATATAACGTGTTATCTTTATATATATACTAGCTGAAGTACCCGTTCTTCGCACGGGTTAAATTTAAAAAAAAAAAAATTCAGCATTTTTTTGCAAATGTGATATATTTTAAAGAGGATTGAGCCATTACATGGCAGTGTATCCGAAAGTTAAAAAAAAAAAAATTATGAGTGTTCACATTGAAATTTTGCTTAACAATAAATAATGATTTCATAAAAACATATTTGATTGTAAGAGAAAATTAACATGCTAAAAGTTTAAATAGGAATGAAAGAATGAAAATACAAATAAATATAATAACAGAAAAGTAATAATAGTAGCATTTTTCTGCTGTGGAAACTATGAGTAAAATAACATGAAATATATAAATCAGAAGAAAAAATTAATTATGATAAACCATTCAACTAAAATATTATCATAAATAAAATATTAGGAAGCCTTCAATTGGAAAAAAATTAAATTAGTACAAACTAAAGTTAAAAACACACCTAAAATAGGCCTATATTGTAATAAACTATTATATTAAATTCACTGCAGCATTAAATTACATGAAGAATGCATGTAATACTATCCAACATCTACATTACATTTAATATAAAATCTAGATGTAATACAATAGTGAAAAAAATTAAATTAGTAAGAACCAAAATTTAAAAAAAAACTCATCAAAAACAGAATTAAAAAAAAAACCAATTATGAATCTAATGAGAGAAATAATAAACCTTGTTGATAAAAAATTAATTTTTAAACAATAATTTTTTGCAATATTTTGATTAAAAATATTTGTTATTCAGTCGCAAAGAACAAATGAGAAAATACAATGATAAATAATTAGTGATCATTAAAATATATCATATATGGATAGGAAGATTCGTATAAATTATACGATCTTCATAAAACTGAATGAGGAACATATCAGAAGCAAAGTTAAACCGTGATGTCATGAGAAGTAAAATCGCATCAGCAATGAATTTTAAAAAAATCATAACAGAAATATCAGAAAATTGAATCAAGCTGCATCTTTTTTTTACAAACATTTTTCGATCACAAATAGTATATATAAATTTAAAAATTTAAGATTGTCAGAAGCAAAATTAAGCCACGATGCCATGTGACAAAAAAATTGATAAACATTGATCAGCATCTGATGCGTTTTCCTGTAATGATGAAAACATGGTATTTGCTGATAAAGGAAGAAAAACAATAACCTTTCCTTTCAATAAAAAAAAGCCATAGAAATGTATGCATATGTAACAAATATATACATTGCATATGTATAAAATCTTCAAAAATCTCTATATGAAAAAAATATTGTCAGAAAAAAAATTAAACCATGATGCAACACAACAAAAAATTGCATTAAATCAGACTTTTAAAGCGCAAAAGAAAATTACTTAGTTATGCATTCTATCACATCAGTAGTTTCTGTGAAGATCTTCTTGATGAATAAAGTTAACTATCTTTCCATGAGATCAAAAGATGAGTACTTATCAGTTATAAAAACTATGAGGCCCCCAAAAAAAGCAACGTGTAGAAAATATACCAAAATGCATTTAATAACATGTTTGATAAAAATGGTAGTTTTTTTTATAAATATATTGCTAATCTGTTTATAGCAAATAGTTTAATTTAGTACTACTTTTTTTTTGTTTAATTCCATTGCCTAAAAAATCCACTGATATTTGTGTTCATGAATGAGCAATTATTATCAGTATTATTAATGTCACCGCAGCCAAATTGGCAACTCATGAATCACACCATTTTCTGCCAAAATCCGTCTGTGTGTGTGATTGGTTTTTCACATATAAAATATGTTTGAATCTTCATTGTTTTGACATGAAGGTGTGATTTGTTTGGCACCAATTTTGCTGCGGTGATGCTAGTACCTTATAATCTAAAGATTCACAAATCATTTTTTGGCTTAAAAACTATTTTTTGAGTCAGTAATTAATGTAAAATACAACAAAAAGCAATAAATTTATAGTTTAGAAAATAAACAAATATAAAACTGTGTGTCACTAACACAAATTATAACAATTTATATTAAAATATCTAAAACAGAAAAATTAAGCCCTAATTTTGATGAAATTACCATAACCAGAGCTCTGAACAAACAAAACACTCCCAGAATCTCTTAAACATGAAAAATTGGAAACAGAAAGAAAGTAAACATAAATATATATGAAGTAACCTTACATATAGTAGAAATTATGACATTAATTCAAACCAAGAAGCAACCTTAAATATAAAAATAAAGGTCTAATTTTGAGTAAACTACCACAAACAGCTCTGAACAAAAAGAAAACATATCAGAAAATCTCATACGTAAATAAAAATTCGTATTCTTACGTATTAGCAGCACCACAACCAAACCGGCACTAAGCAAATCACACTATATCCCACCAAAATCTGACTTTTTTTCATATAAAAACACCTAAGAATCTTAATTGTTTTGATATCAATGAGCGATTAGCGTGGCGCTAATTTGGCTGTGCTGACACTAATATTATAAGTATCATAAATTCTCTAACTTAAATCACGATATTGGCACTCTGATAATCCCAATTAGTTTGAATTTAGTGTCATTTTCTATGGTACTTACATATTATTGCAACCTATTGGCGACATTACATGAAATGAAGCATATGGTTGTCAACTAAGCGCATACAACACATGAAATTGGAGTTGCCAATTTGGCAAGTTATTAATTAAGTCGGCAATTGTTGTAATAATACGTCAGTACCTTTTCTTTTAGTTATAAGCTAGATTTTGGTACTATTTTGCTACATCGATGAAACATGGAATTTGCCGATTTAATTAAAACTACAATGAGCAAGAAAATTACAGTTCAGAAAATAAACAAATATAAAAGTGTGTGACACTAAAATAGAAAATATAGCATTAATTAAAATTAAAATGTTATCAAAAACAAAAAAATTAAGCCTTAATTTTGCCAGAAAATCTTAAACATAAAAAATTTAAACATGAATAAAATAAACGTACATATATATGAAGTAACCTAGCATATGGTAGAAATTTTAACATTACTTCAAACTGAAAAGCAGCCCTAAATAGGTAAGCAAAAGTCTGATTTTGATTAAACTACCATAAACAGATCAGAAAAAAAAAGAATATGTCAGAAAATCTTCTTTATAAATAAAAATTTGTATTCTTATGTATTAACATCACCACAGTCAAAATTGGCACCACGCAAATCGTGCTATTTCCCACCAAAATCTAATTGATCTTTCTTTTTAAAAAAAACACGTACAAATCTTTGTTGCTTTGATATCAAAGGAGTGATTCGCATGTCACCAATTTGGCTGTGGTGACGCTAAAAGTATGCAAGACATACCGCTAAAGTTAACTAATATTCAAGCGATGATTTAGTTCGCAGCTTTACTTACTTAGGGGCCGACTACCTTATGTTGTGATATCAAAATCACATGAATTGTAGCCCAAGCACAACCGTAGATTGATAATACCACCAACATTCAGGTTAGCGAGAATAAGGAAAAGCAACCGTGCAAACCCAAGGTCCGTACAACTGTTTAGTACCAAAATATGTACATATGTTTTTGCATTGTTGACTCTAAAAATAACAAAGTTAATAAACATAGGGGGAAGCAAACATTTTACAGATAGAGCAAAAAAGTTTAAAGATGTAATCAGGCTTATAGTACAGCTAAGATTAATCAGCATAAAATGAAATAGAACATTTAATGGGAAGTAAATATCTTTAAAAGCGGCCACAACAATAAAAATAGTAGCTTTAATAGCCTTAGGCATTGCAAGATGGGCACTTTTTCTATTGCGCAATCAGCTTGCATAATTACAAATCACAAAAGTTGATAAGAAAAAATTATGAACAAAAATTATACACAGATACATGAATTTAATACGGTGGCGAAACTTTAGTATTGTCCACTAACGTTGGCTGGCTAACAATCCATCTGATGTTGATATCCCGTCACAAAATTTTCGGCGCCAAAAGTTAAGCGAAGAACGAGAAAAATCCCATCGCCTTAACTATAAGTATACTTTAACGGTACATATTGCCCCATTTTTTTTAAAGTACGGTAAAGGATTATATAAATACGTTGTGAATCAAATACAATTCACATTTTAAAACATTGAAAATCCACTGTTATCAAAGTAGTGTTGCCAATCGGAAAAATGAAATTTAGAAAACACATTTTTTGACAACGATTTTTTAGAAAAATAAATGTAATTCCAACTCAAAGAGCTGAAAAAACGAATAAATACAACCATAAATAAATAAATTTTCAGTAAAATGTGCTAAAATCCCCTCCAAAACTGCTCAAAATATTAATTTTCACTAAGTGAAGACTTGACAGAGCTGATGACGTCATATCTCCATTTAGCTGAAAAATCGCATAAAAATTGAATTTAAAAAAAATCTAAAGCAAATTTCGAAAAAAACTCTTCGAGGTTAATAGCATAACGACCTATAGCTTCTACATGCCAAGTTTCATACTTCTGGGTTGCTTAATTTGGCCGGAATAGGTGAAACACACAAACACACACACAAACTCTTTCTTTTATATATTAGTATAGATATACTTCCTTCTAGATTGTGAATATTCTATTGTTTACTATCTCGGGTTCCACGAGATAATTTTATACTCGTTAGTTAGCACAATGTCTTGAGAAACTAACTAGTTTTCTAATGGAAAATGCACCGTTTTGCATCTGTGGAAAAAACACCTATAATGAAGGAAATAACTTATCAACAGATTCGATATTAAAATCTAAATTTAAACAAGAACTGCTTTTAAATTTTAGATTGCAGACATGCTAAACACACGGAATTTCAAACACAGCTATAAACATTTTAATGCCATTCAGAGCATTGTGTTTAGGTGAAATATATTTCTCAATGTGAGTGGCTACAGAAACCAAGTGTAAAAACAAATTAAACTCGGAATATTAATACGATTGCATTTAACCTCAATTGACCTAGACTTCGACAGTTTGTGCGAAAAAAAGCAAGCACATATCCCAATTACTAAACATAATGCATGAATAGGTAACATTTAGATCACGAATTAATATCATTAATGAGTAAATTATATTTAAAAATTAGATTAGAATTTTTTAATAATAAATGCAATATTTTTTTAATTGCCTTTACATAAAGTACCTATAACACACACACACACACACACACACACACACACACACACATGTTGATCTACTTTAAATATTATTTTGAGATATATTCTTCGAATTATATATATATGGAATGGGGTTCTATGAAAACACTTTCTAGTTCTAGGGGTTCCGTGAGCTGAAAAAGTTTGAAGACCACTGATGTGTAGCCGCTAAGAAAGGGGAAAAAAACCCTAGATAGAGTAAATATAATTACTTTCTTTAAGTAACACATTAACTTTATAACTGCTTCAATGACATCACATTTCTATAATCTCTATTGAACAATATTTAACTAATCATTATTTTTCCAACTTATTTTTTTCAGAGCCTTTTATTTCAAGTAGTTTGCCTTGTGTATAGCTAACCTGGACATGGTAAATCTTAACATTTATGCAGTCTTAATGTTAAATATTCTAATTTTAATTACAAGCTTTATCCTTATTGGTCTTTTATGAAACGTTTTGTTTTTCAAAATCAAATTTATGGCATGATTTCCTCGTGCTTATTGGTTTCGCCTCGATCTTTATTTCGTCATAATATATATATTGCCTATTTTATTTATAAATAAAATGTTACGTACAATAACGGTAACCTCAAAATACGCATTAATTGCTGAGTGTTGAAATATATATATAAAGATCTCTAAATCTTAAATATAACTCAGATTATATTAACTTTTCTAAAAAAGGTTAATTAACATATTATTATATTAATAATGATTTTCATTAAAAGTTTTTAATATGATGAAAAAGAATGATTTTTTCATGTAAAATAACTGTTTATTCACAGAGCCTTATTTGCTAGAAACATTTCTATAATTGTTGATAATTTAACAGACGACAAATCCCTAGACAAAAATAATCAGAATGCGTTAAGAAATATTTTAGAACACATTTTATCGCATTTCTAAAAAATAAATAAATAAATTGTAAATGTCTGAGAAATTTTTAGTACATAATGAGTATGAAATATTATTTTAAACAAATGTCTCATAACATTTGTATATGTGTTTTAAAGAAAGAAATATTTTGTAATTAATTCAGGAGCAATAACAAACTGTTTAAAATTACACATGGGATTCTTTATGCTTAGAACGTGGCTAGTAAAAGTATCTTATGTGAAAAGGCGTGGTAGCAAAGTACAATATTTTATTTTTCTGTAGAATCGTGATCTCTTGAGATTAAGATGCTCGCAGATTTCTGTTAATAGACATGTTGTTCATCTCTTTTATTTGCTTTCATTTTAATTACCATTTGAAATTTAAATGCTTTTAATTAAATTCAACAGCAGATTTGGTAGGTTATTTGTTAGAAATTTTAGTAAAAGGTTTTATTGCCTAAATTTTTTTCATTATATGTTTTCTTCATATCATTGAGTTTGATGTTAAAATAATATATATAAACGATCAATCACCCCTAGTATATATTTATATACGAGGGTGATTGATAAGTAAGATCTTCAATAGCATAAAATAAGTTTCCGACAAGGTAAAACAATAACAGAAGTATCAGAATGAAGAATATTTATTACTCTTACATATTGTAAACTCATTTTTCAACAAAATCATAACAAACAGACATTTGTTTAATCATTCTATCTATTTCTTCTATCCGTCCATGAAGAAAGATTCTGTTTGGCTTCGTATCCATTTGCACACGGCTGCATGAACTTCGGCACCGTTGAAAAACGTTGACCTTTCAACGTCTCCTTCAATTGTAGGAACAACCAAAAGTCTGACGGTGCCAAATCTGGGCTGTAAGAAGGTTGTGGAATCACTGCGAATTTCAGTTTTCCCATGACGTCCTGTGTTTGCGCACTGCAATGCGGTCTTGCATTGTTATTATGCAAAAAAGACGTTTCTTTCCGGTCTGATTCTGTGGATGCGTAGCTTGAATGATCGCAATGTTGCACAGTACTTGTCGGAATTCACCGTCAATCCTTTAGTCAGAAATCGTGTGCTCAAGTAACCATATTGAACAGCAACTAGGCAGATAATGGAATAGATTTCCACAGTTAACTTGAATAATACGAAATTTTATTCTTTACAGTAACCGGTTAAACGTGTACGTAACCACATATACACTTGAAATGTTTAGCAAATGAAAATCCGGCAATGTTTTGACCAAAGCATAAATGGAAATTTCAGTCCATTAAGAAAATCTTGAACAACATCAAATATGCTATACAATTCTTCAGTTTCCCATTAGTATAAATGTTCCTACTAATACACCGAAATTAAGCGTTATAAACCTGTATTTAATAATACTTCTAAGGTACAACGCTGATACTTCTATGTACCGGATATAAGAATCAAGTAGTATTTCATAAGATAATGGTATGACATCGAATAATGCAAGACTACTGACTCACGAAATAATATTCACGATTGTGGTCATCGTGATGGTTATGGGGAAAAGAGAAATTTATCATGAAAAACGATGTCTTGCTCTTCATGATTTCGTGTGTGTATTATAGTTGTAAGACACATGTTATACAACTATGTGCCTCAAAAAGGTCAAAGTCAAGCAAAAAACAATTATTGTCTATTAAATAGTTCTTGACAGTTCAAATAATGTACTTACAACATACATACTTGTGGCCGCGGTAGCCTAGTGGCCAAGGTAACGGACTCGTGGTCGGCGTGTCATGAGTTCATGCCTAGAGCCGCTGAAGGCCCACCGTGTAGGGGGTCTTCAGCGTGACACGGGATGCACGTTAAATCTGTCGAGAGCTCAAATGGCTCCCGTTGGTGTGGTGTGGTAGTTAGGAGAGGGAGGTGCCAGCTCAGGTGTCATCCTCGTCTCATGACCAGGGTTCAAAATTACGAGGTAACGTCGCCAAAAGCCCTCGCGTAGCTGAACAGTGTGCGACGTTAATATTCACTCACAACATACATACTTGTTTATTCTATTTATTTATTCTACCCTTTTCGAACTGGATTTCATAATGCAGTAATAAATTTTTCTATTAGTGAGCCTCGTTTCCTAACCCCTTAACTGTTTTGGGCATACACCGTATGGGCTACTGAAAGCTGACCCCAACTGGTTTGACCGTACACTGTACGGACACTGATATTTTCTTCTTTCTACCTTTGATTTGTACATATTTTTAATTATTCAGTGAGATTACTAGTGCTAGTGTTTTTAAGAGATGCAGTTGGTCCACTGAAATACTTCTCATCCGGAATTTTCTTTGTGGTGAAGGTGAGGATTTTTCATTGAAGACAGGAATTTAGATTCTTGAAAATATTCGATAAAGAACAGGAATTGCCAAGGCAATGAACAATTTGCTTGAGAAGAAATGAAAATGGAAAGATAATTTTAAAAAAGCTGATGCATTATCTCTGTCCCCATTGCAATAATAAGACTTAGTATTTCGCCATGCTTCAAATTGTGTGTGCATATATATATATACTAGCTGTTACCCGCCCGCTTCGCTGGGTATTTCATGATGTTTTATAAATTTTTACTGCTTATATATATATGTATAAATTATTGATATCTAAGTCCTAGCATTAAGAATTCGATTGAATTGAAAAATATACTTATACCTGTAACTGTCACCTGTTGATAAAAAAAAAGGGCTGAACTCATCTAATTTGTATTTTCTAAAAATCTCTAAAATTGAAGCATAGAATGATGTTTGCTCTTTCGTAACTCAAAAACCAAGTGGATTCCCGCAAAACCAATTTTCGGTGGATCTCTACTCCGTAAATTGAACATGCAAGCCAAATTTCAAGTCTAAATCTAACAGAAAAAAGCAAAAGTTTTACTATAAATATCCCCGTAATCCCGTTGAGAGCGTTTTCCAAAATTACCGCTCTTAGCGGATTTCAATTCAACAAAAGAAAAATGCAAACCAAATTTCATTATTATAGTCCTTGTAGCTCGAAAAAAGTAATTTTTTTTGTCAATACGTCCCAGTAACCCCCTGCAAACCCCCAGAACTTGATTTGCTTAAAATTTAATCTTAGTGGATCCTTATTCAACAAAAGAAACATGCTTAACAAATTTCAAGTATATGGGTCTAACAATTAAAAACAGGAATTTTTTTCTGTAACTCCTCTTGACCCTTCGCAAACATCTTTGGGGGTCAATTTTCATTTTACTCTTTGTTAGAGGAACTCTATTCCATGAAAGGAACATGCCTACCAATTTTCAAGCAGGATGATCAAATAGTTTAAAAATGTAAATGTTTATCGATTACGCCTCTTAAACTCCCGAAATTAAACTTGGTAGTTGATATTCGCAAAACCCATTTTGTAGCGGTTCTCTACTTTACGAAAGGAATCTGCTTATCAAATTTCAAGACTGTACGTCTAACAGTTTAAAAATGGGGCTAATTGTCCATAACGCCACTTGAGCCCCCGCAACGCCACTTCTGGGTCTGTTTTCATAAAACCCAATTTGTAGGGGAATTGCACTCTATGAAAGGGATCTGCTTAGCAAAATTTGAAGACTGTGCGTCCAATTAATTAAAAATGCAAACAAATTATCAATAACGCCCCTTGAACCCCCGCAACACCACCTAGGGGTCAATTTTCACAAAACACATTTTGCAGTGTATTTCTATCCTATGAGAGGAATCTGCTAACCAAATTTCAAGACTGTGAGTTTAATAGTTTAAAAAAAGAAATAATTATTTATATCTGCCCTTAACCCCCCGCAACACCCCTTGGGGGTCAATTTTCTCCAAACCCGTTTTGTAGCGGATATTTACTCCATGAAAGAAACATTCCTACCAATTTTCGAGCTGGTAGGTCAAGTAGTTTAAAAACGAAAATATTTATCTCTTACGCCACTTATTCCCCTGCAACGCCACTTAGAGGTCTGTTTTCACAAAACCTTCTTATAGCTGATCTCTACTCTATGAAAGGAATCTGCTTACCCAATTTCAAGATTGTACGTCTAGTTTAAAAATGGAAACAATTATTTTTAACGCCCCCTCACCCCCGTAACGCCCCTTGCGATTCTAATTTTTTAAATACGTTTTTAGATGATCTCTACTCTATGAAAGAAATCTCTTTATCAAATATTAAGACTGTGCGTCTAATAGTTTAAAAATGGAAATAATTATCTATAACGCCCCTTAAGTCCCCTCAACGCCACTTGGGGGCAATTTTCACGAAACCAATTTTTAGCGTATCTCTACCCTATGAGAGGAATCTGCTTACTAAGTTTCAAGACTGTGCGTCTAATAAAAATAGGAATTTATAACGCCCCTTAAACCCTCCGCCCCCGCAACACCCCTTGGGGGTCAATTTTCCCAAAACCCATTTTGTAGCGGATATTTTCTCCAGGAAAGAAACTTACCTACCAATTTTCAAGCAGGTAGGTGAAGTAGTTTAAAAGGGATATATTTATCTATTACGCCCCTTAATCCCCAGCAACGCCACTTAGAAGTCTGTTTTCACAAAACCCGTTTTGTAACTGATCATTATTCTACGAAAGGAATCTATATATCAAATTTAAAGACAGTGCGTCAAATAGTTTAAAAATGGAAATAATTATCTATAACGCCCCCTAAGCCCCTGCAACGCCACTTGAGGGTCGATTTTCAGCAAACTCATTTTGTAGCGGATCTCTACTCTCTGAAAGAAATCCGCTTACCCAATTTCAAGATTGTCCATCAAGTAGTTTAAACATGGAAACAATTATTATTAAAGCCCTTAACCCCCCGTAACTCCCCTTGCGTTTCGAATTTCGGAAAATCCTTTCTTAGCTGATGTCTACTCTATCAAAGGAACATGTCTACCAAATTTCAGGTCTGTAGGTTGAATAGTTCCAGAGATTTCGTGATTAGTCAGTCAGTCAGTCAGTCAGTGAGTGAGTCGCTTTTCTCCTTTATATATATAGATATGCACACAAACAAAAAGTCCCCAACCTTTCAAAAAAGAGGTAAGAACATGAAACTTTTTTGTAATTAGGAGAGAAATTCTTTTAAAATATTTAAAACATTCTTCATAGCATGTAGACTGTACTTGTAAAAAGCAAACATTTAGGGGGTTTTGTGTTTCCCAAATATAAAACAAAAAATAGTGTAAAACTTTAAAATTGAAAATTAAAATGAAATTTTTCCATTTTAGCATTCTACTTAAATATGTGCAGTAAAAAAATATGCTTTTTTTGGAACATTCTGTGCAAAAAAGTTCACCACTTAAGGGTTTAATAATATTTGAATTTTCTTTTGGTGTTTTGTCCATAATATAAGAACTTCTATGATTATAAATAGTCAGAGTTATATATATATATATATATATATATAAGTAACGTACACAAAAATTTTTCAAGGAGGGGGGGGGGTGCATGATCGAAAGTCTCCCAACTGGTATCATACCTCAAGACAACACCAATTGAATTTTTTTGATTTTGTCGATTTTGTAAACAAAAAAACAGTAAAAGTAGATTATTGAATTAATAATTAGCATTAATTAATAAAATAAATTGCTTACACGTAGTTAATTAAATTTTACTTTATATATTAATAGGATTATCATCAATCGAAGAAAACTCAAGAGCTTAGGGGGGTAGGGTTCGGACCCCTAGACCTAGGAAACCTCCCTTGTGTGCGCCACTGATATATATATTGTATATAAAGATTTCACCATGAAAAAGAAGTCATATTTTTACAATATACGTCGTATCACGAAATACAATAAAAGAATGTCATATATAAAACTTCTAATAATAATTCCGGCTATCTGTTCGGATTAGATAAAATGATTCTAAAATAGATACAACAAACTGTTTAAAAGTGATATGGCTATGCTAATATATTACAAGAGATATTCAAGAAAAGCTAAAGAATTTGTTTTCACTTGAGAATTCAATATTTTAAAATCAGATTAGATTGCTTATTAGAATTTGCCCAAATAGCATTTAACAGAATTTCGAATGTTCTTTACGAAGTTTTCCTTCACATCAGTTTTTCGGTGCAAAATTTTTTTAGATGAAGGATTTGAATTTAACTAAAAGTGATTAAGTCATTCAAAAATTATCTGGATTGGATCTCAGTCAATTTTGCGCATAAGAAAAGTGTACAATATGTAAGAAAGTATTCAGATTATTCTTCAGTTTTTATGCGATTCTAGTAATGATTCAATTCAATATTTGTTCAATTATATTCAATATATACTGTATTTATTCGAATCTAAACTTCCATCGATTCTATAAGTCACATCGCAAATTCTCAACATACTTTTGTGAAAAAATAAAAAAAATGTGCAAAATAGTTTATTGATATCCGATATTAATGATATCAAAAATTAAAATAAGAACTAATAAAAAGTGATTCGTTAATTTATTGTAAGTATTAAAAACTTTTAAATACATACATGAAACTGTAATTGCTCTAATCAGAAATGAGCCATATATAAACCTGTAATTGTTTTTTTAAATATGTATAGGGTATTTGTCAGTAACATGTTTAATTTCCCCCATCCAACGAATTTTTCAGTCTTCTATTCTAAGCCGCACTTTATTTTCAGTAGCATTAACATTAGGAAAAAAGTGTGGCTTAGATTCGAATACATATGGTATCTAAGTCAAATTTTTTATCTGTTCAGCCTATTTCAATTAGTTATTTTATAAGATTCAACATTGAGAAAATTTAAAAAAGGTGAAACTATCGACAAACATATTGGAGTTTTCTATGTCTTCTAGAGAAAAAAATAATTTGCAGCAAAATTCAAGCTAATATTACAGTAATATTAATTTCAAAACTTATATTACAGAACCAGCTCCCATGTCAGAGTGGGATAAGGCCTTGGTCCATCAGAGTCATTAAATTTACTCATACGATACTAGAATGGGTTCATAAGCTGACGAATCCTTCAGTATCAACTCTGCAATATACTGATATCCGTTTTTACTTTAGATCCCATATTCATTGAGTGCTTGACTCACTACCCAGTCCGAGCTACTGTAAATATATGGGGGGAAAAAGCATCATTCACAGCTATAGTTTATACCTATATATGCACATATACCAAATAGCTGCAGGCCTCCCGTTGAAGTGGAGGGTGCTTTTATCTCTCAGGAGCATCCTCTGATGCTCGACTTACAACCCGGAGAAGGTGTCAAAAAGTCGCCGTTTTTTCAACACCCTTCGCCCGGCGGGCCTTAAATCAAAACAAATAATCTAGGGGCAGCCCTTCCTCTCTATGCGTATAGAAACACAATGGGGCTAATGTTGCTGCGGTCACACCACCCCCCGGAATTGAGAGGGAGGGAGATCCCTTTGAATAGGCGTGAGAAAGCGCCATCTATTGAGTGCTGAAAACTTTGCTAGATGGGGTTTTCTAATTGAATTGGACTCCAAACGCAGCTGTCCACGGATTTCACGCCTTTCGCGTATCACCAACTATGAATAATTGATAGACTTCCGATACTCTTCCCTCGAAGGGGTGCTTTCCCGTATTCGTAGACTGGGTGGGTGGGCAACTACTCTTTCCTGCGATAGAATGTCGGATTCCTGGTATAGAGCTACTGTGCTCATTTTTTTATTACTGATTCTCCTTCGGAATTCTAGATTTTAGAGAATTTTTGAGTTATATGACAATCATAAACGAGCGCGAAAACCGCGAGAAAAGAACGCCTCGTCATTTATGTATTTTTGATAGATAATGGTTAATGAATAACACTTACAGTTTAACTAGTCTATTAGTATTTTAAAATTTTATTTTGTGAATCGAGAAATATTGAGATGAAAATTTTTGATAATGTATTAAACATGAGCTCAGTTTCTTCCATCAAACATTTTTCTCTTTTCGTTTGCGAAATAAGGTACAACTATTCCATATTTATTCGAATCAAAGCCACACTTTTTTTCCAGTGTTAATGCTACTGAAAATCAGCTGCGGCTTAGAATCGAAAGCGGAAAAATTCGTTGAACGGGAAAAATTGAACATGATTCTCTGATTGTAAGAGTTATTTCAGATTCATGTATATATTTAAAAGGTTTTTAGTACTAATAAAATAAATTATTAACTTTTTATTAGTTATCCGTTAATTTTTCTTAAACTTCGTAAATTCCAGGCATCGGTAAACCATTTTACACTGTTTTTTATTTTTTCACAAAAAAGTGTTGAGAATTTGGAGTGTGGCTTATAGAATCGATGGCGGCTAAGATTCAAATAAACACGGTGGCCTAATTTCTTTGTCTTAAATTATAAGTTTCCTGCTTTAAACAAACAAATATTTAATACTATGAAATACGACTGAGAACAATCTTATATTTAATACCTGAAATAATAAAAAACTAGACATTAAATTACCTAAAAATGTTATTTCGTAAAAATTCAATTTAATGTTGTTTTATTCTAAGAACAAGATAGTTTGCAATGCTTGTTTTGTTGGATTTGTAGTCTGAAAAGAGATACAATTTTTTAAATAATAAATCGTTAAACGATAACACTGCTACTGATATTACGAATACTGTTACAGTTTTCTTCTTAACTATTGAGTGATTAAATCTGATGTTCTGCTATTATAGACATCTGTCGTATATTATTCAAACAAAGCTCGAAAATAGTTTCAGGTCATAAAACTGTTTTTAAAGTTTATCTGTATAGTGGATCCGTATTCTTGTATATTTAATACTATAAATGAATTCACTAATTTGAGAGAAGCAAAAAATTATTAAATTTTATTTAGTAGGCTCATTGATACACAAAGTTGTCTACTTTAAAAATTAAACATTTTTTTTTCAAACATAATGGATTTCTTGGAATTCTATGAAACTTCCGCAATTTGATGTATTTTGAGATTGCTCAATATTTGCTATTTGCAAATAATACGCTGAATTTGCTATTGAAAGTAATTTAAAATGAGTTTTAAGATAAATTATATATAACATGATGTCAGTATTGACAAAAATAAGTTCATTGAGTATATTCTCATCGTGCTTTCATTTCCCACAACCTGTCCTCCAATCTCCGAGAAATCGACCATTAAGGCATCACTTTGGATGGTCGCATTCACCTCCATGTAGGGACGTCTTAAGACATCTTGAGGCCCTGGGCCCCTACGCAAGAGTAGGCCCTAAGCTTCTACGCAAAAGTAGGCCTTTGAGCACGACACAGAAATAGGCCCTGGGACCATTACACAAATGAAGGGCCTAGGTCCCTACACAAAAATAAGCCCTGGGCCTCTACACAAATATAGGCCCTGGGATCCAACGCAAATATAGGCCCTGGGTCTCTACACAAATGTAAGCCCAAACTATGACCCTTACTAAATAAATAAATGTGCATGACTTACAATCACACAAATCGGCTCGAACTACTGCCGCCTTTTGACTGAATGAGTAATGATGGTATACGGTGGTAGGCCTTGGCCTATACATGAACGACGTCATCACATGTAACCAGTTAGCATATTGTCCTAAGTTACTAGTTTTTCAGAGAATACAACCGGAAAAGACAGTTGAAATTGAGAATCATGATCTTATTAAGGTTCAGTCGAGAACGAGACGAGGCCCCAATTGTGGCCAAGGCCCTGGACCCAGGCCCAGTTGGACCATGCCTTAAGACGTCCCTGCCTCCATGTCTTTGAAAGAGACA
Organism: Trichonephila clavata; assembly: GCA_019973975.1. Classification (NCBI taxonomy): domain Eukaryota; kingdom Metazoa; phylum Arthropoda; class Arachnida; order Araneae; family Nephilidae; genus Trichonephila; species Trichonephila clavata. Next base: position 32,656 of record BMAO01033844.1, on the reverse strand, counting down.
CTATGACTGCAGTGAGGTATAGGGATGAGGTCTTGGAGCCCTATGTTTGACTTTTTACAGGGACCTTTGGGCCTGATTTTATTTTTAATGGATGAAAACGCGAGTCACGTAGAGCTCCTCCAGTCGATGAATTTCTGGAAAGTGGAGAAATTCACCGAATGGATTGGCCAGTTAGATCTCCAGACCTCATCCCTTTAGAACATCCCCTGGATCCCCCTGGGGCACCCTAAGAAAAGCAATTGCAACTCGCAAACTCCCTCCGAAAACCATCCAAGGCCTGAAAACTGTGTCGCTGGACGCATAGATTAATTGCCACAAGAGCTCATAAATTCCCTTATTTCTGGTATAAAATCACGGTGTGTGACCTGTTTATGTGAAAGAGATTTATCATTTTTTTTATATATTCTGCAACTGCTGTTTCATACCTTCAGACTTCGATGAGTGCTACGCACGATCATGTGTGTGTACTCTAACTATTGAATAATTATTTTTCTGCATTATATACAAACCAAGTTTCATTAAAATCTGTCTAGCAGTTTAAGAGATTCAGCCTTTCATCCCTTCAGTGGGTCGATAAATGAATACCAAACTTTCTTGGGGACTAAACACTGAGGGTCTCGCAGAAGACTGACCACCTGATCGGGACAACTGCTCATGCCCCTCAGTGTCCAAGGTCACGGATACTGAGATGGGTACAATAGGCCTTGCCCTCATGGGCTGTTGCGCCACTGAGTTTAGTTTAGTTCAAGAGATAATCGACAAAACCTAAAAGTTCTTTTAATTTTGAACACTAGTGCATAGGGGTATATATTTATTTTTAAAATGCCTATTTTGATATAATTATAAAATAATTATAAGCTAATACATATTTTATAAAATAACTTAGTTTGAGTTAAAATATTTCAAAGCAGTTTATGTATGTCAAAATTTTCATTATATTATATATTGTGAATTCGAAAAAATGTGATTTATTTTTAAGAATAATTTAAAAGATTTTCTAACATTAAATGTCAAAATAAGTGTAAGAAATTGCAATGAATATATAACAGAGCATTAAAATAATTTGGCTTGTTCAATTGGCAGTGGAAGCTATTATCGATATTTTTAAGAGGATTATTGGTATCACATAAAACATACTCGAAATCAGAATTACCTGTAATAAAAAGTAAACTGTTTTAGTTTTTCAAAATTATAAGTTTGTAAGAAGTATAACTTTTAACTTAGTCCTTTTAAGTTAAAAAATAAGAAAGAAGTCAACAATAAAAATACTTAATGCACTTATTCCACATGATACAACGTTAAGATTAATGCAAATTTTTTAACGGAATAATGACAACAAAAAGTAAGTAAATAATTTTTTAGAAGATTTATATAACTGTGTGGTATAGAGAAATCAATATTGGTTAAACTTAAACTAATTTTTGAAATAAAATGGATCGAAGACGAGGAAATGAAATTCTCGATGAATTACATTTTCTTTTTTAAAGTGCAAAAATTTGTTATAAGGTAAGCAAGAAATAACGTGGGGAAAATAATATTGTTTAACGTCTAGTCGTTAAATAACTGCTTTTTCTACATTTGAAAAGGAGTTAGCATTTTTACTATGACATAACCTTCTATAAGCAACTATTAATAAAATAGACAAAAGACAAAACAATGCGAGTTAGAATACTCTAAGTTCCAAATGCTATAGCCCAGGGATCGCGAACCAGTGGCACGCGTGCCAATGATGGCACGCGACACAATATTTTGGGCATGCCACCAATCAAAACGGTTTGCATTTTAATTCAAAATAACAAAGTTCACTAGGAAGTATTACGGCCAAACACGAGTGTTCGGCCGTAGTTCGTGAGGCGGCGAAGAGCATATTTGTTTGTTATTTATTGTCTTACTATATGAACATAAGCTATTTATCATCTAATCTGCAACACTAATGTTACCTTAATTTAAATTACACGTATAACTAAAACATTTGCAATAATGCAGTGCAAAATGTATTTTTTCGATGTAAATAAAGAGTTTTGAGTTGTTAGTATGTAGTTTTATAATTTTCCCAATAATCAAAAGTCAAAATTATTTGGCGCATGGTGCCTAATGCGTAACTCTACGGAAGCTCCGAAGAGCATTGAAAAACAAACGGCGCAGCATGCTATCAAAAGGTGTTTTGCTCCTTCACGAGAACGCAAGGTCCCACACTTCTCAAGCGACTTTGGACTTAATCGAATCTTTCGTCTGGGAAGTTTTGGACCATGCACCATACAGCCCCGACCCTGCTCCTCTAACGATTTCCACCTTTTCCGGTACCTCAAACACAGTCTTGGAGGGAAGCGCTTCAGTGACTACGAAGAAGTGAAAGTGGCCGTGAACTCTTGGCTGTCCGACCAGGCGGCAGACTTCTTTGATGAGGGTTTTCAAAACGTAGTTTTAAGGTATGACAAGTGTATTAATAAAAAAGGCAACTATGTGGAAAAATAGGCAAACGTATGTACAATCCTAAAATAAAGGTTTTTTTTTAAACTAAATATTGTCGTTATTTTTTTAAAAACAAACGGACCTTACTTAAAAAACAGCCCTCGTACTTAGAATTATCCATCATATTTTTAAGGTTTCTAAATCTATAGTATCTCACTGTTGGAGAGAGAGAGAGAGAATCAAGGTTGTATCGTAAATCCTACATTCTACTTTAAAATATTTTAAGGTAGATTAAACCAATGAAATGATTTCAATTAATGGTCTTTAAGTAATAGATCAAAATTCCTTACATTTTTTTAAAAAATAATTTTTTAATATTAATAATAAAGTATAAGAGCAATAAAAAAACAGGCTTCAAGTATCATGAAAGTTCTTATTATTTAGTGAAATCAGTTTATTTTGTACCAATACATATGCTAATATTTTTTCATTCTATTTTTCTCTACGAAGTACAAAGTTCAATTAATTACAGTATATTTTTCAAAATTTGATGGATGCACAATTTAAAGAGTCAATCATGTTATTTAAATTCATTTTGTCTCAAAATCTGAAAAAATGTCTAGTTTATGATTTTTATTTCTATTAATTGCTTTAAGTCTAATGGTGACTAATTACTCTTGATAGAACTGACAATCAAGCTGTCTGATGGCAAAAAGTGAAAAAAATGATGGCATCTAATAGCTTTTCGGCATCCGGATAACTTAAGCTCTTAAAAAAAATAAAGAAATTTAGAGTTAAATTAATATCCAGACTAAGCTCAAAGAAAGAGCAATTTCATTTAATTCAATACCAATTGGAAAGTTAAGTGTTTTTTTCTTTTTAAATGTATTTCTTATTTAACTTTCTGAAAACTATTACCAAATAAAAATACAATAAATTTAATAGAAATGTAAACTATATGTAAAACAAATATATCTTTATTTAAAATAGAATTTAAGAAAAAAAAATATCTGCGTACAAAAGTAAAAAAAGAAGATAAATAGCTTGAATTCTTAAAACGCATTTGTGGTACTTCATGCAACTCTTCGCATTATTTAAATTCTAAGCTTTTAAAATAGATAATGTAAATATATTGCAATTAATCCCAGAAGATAGATAACGAGCTTTATATGTTTTATTACAATGAAAATGTGATACTTAGGCTTTAATTTTTACATAAAAAAAATCAATGTCTTAAATACATATGTATAAAGTTTTACATTTATGTAATTAATTGCATGTTCAACACAGAATACGGTTAATCATTTAAGTGATACACTAGCGTTATTTGTTGATGATTTACATTTTTTTATTATAGAGAACACTCTTTTTAAGAATTTTTTTTTTATATTTATGCAACAAATACTAGTTTTTTTGCGTGATTAAAATTACAAAAATCATAAGGGTAAAAAAGAAGGGAAAGAATGAATGCTGGCCCTTTTTGTGTGACTTTAATTAGCTGCAAATTTTTTCATTTGATTGTGATGCTCTTTTCACCTTTGAGATCACTGAATGGAAAAAAGGGGTAATATAGTCCTTTAAGTTCCTTGAACAGTTTTAGTAGTGGTATTTGAATACTGCAAACCGTGTATAAGGGGGGGGGGGAGAGTAAATTCTCAAATTCAAATATTGGCATTATTATCCTACTATCGTTCAAAACCAGTGATTCGATTAATATGAAGCTTTTATTGAAGTAGATTTTAAACTGATTAAACACCAATGTGTAATTAATAAATTTTTTAAACTTCACTCAGATGAAAAGTTTGACATCTGAACTGGCACCTCATTCTCCATATAGAATGTGATAAAGAGTCCGTTGGATTTGAGAAGTACAGTAATAAGAGGGTGAGTCGGAAAATAAGTTTCCCTTATTTTCCGAGTTGTGTATGAAAGTCAAAACATAAATTGAGACACTAAAGATAAGACACAACTTTTCCCCCACATAAATACCAAGTATATTGAGACATTTGTCATACCACTTGATGAGCTTCAAAAAGCAATCCAGGAAAAAATCAGGGCTTTGCATACGGAAAAAGCATTTAACGGCTTGTTTGATTTCTGCATTGCTTTCAAAGCGCCTTCAGGCGAGATTCTTCTTCAAAACCGGAAACAGACGAAAGTCACTTGGTGTGAGATCAGGACTGCATGGCGGATGGTCTAAGCACTTTCAACCAAGAGTTGTAATATAGTTTTGCATTGCCGTCGCCGAGTGTGGTCTCACATTGTCATCCAACAACAGAACGCCAGATTTAAGAAGCACAGGCTGCTTTTTCCGAATATCTTCGTTCAAGCCACATCACCACGTAGAATTGATGGTCCTAACTTCCAAAAAAGTCCACGCAAAAGTAAACGCTTCTTCCGTATGCAAGGCCTTGAGTTTTCTTGCTAATTTTTTTTAAGCTAATCGAGTGGTATAACAAATGTCTCAATGTACTTGGTATTTATATGGAAAAATAAAGTTATGTCTTACCTTTAATGTTCAGTTCTGTTCTTTTTTTTTCATGCTCAACTCTGACCACAGTCGACAGGGCAAACTTATTTTCCAACTCATCCTCGTACCTCGACTTACGCTACCTCGACTTATGCCAACCCGGAGTTACGCAATTTTCAAATTTCGTCAATTCATCTTTTTTTTTTCTTTCTCCCTCGCTGAAACTCATGTGGAATCGGTGCCAGAGCCTGAAGAAATTAGTAATGTGATAGAAGTTGTCGATCTTGCCATGAAAATAAATTTAGAAGTGGATAATGATGACATTCAAGAACTGTAGGATTCCCATAATCATGAGTCAATAATTGATGAGCTTATAGAAATGTATGAGCAAGAGTTAGGGCTTTAAGAAATTTCGTCTTTAGACTTAGTTCAATCAGAAGATTGAATAGTGGTTGGGAATTTGACAGAAAGGCTCAGTCAGTCCCTTTTTTATTTTGCGAGGAAACCTGAAATGTACATAAGCAATGCTCTTATCTTTTGAAATTGTTTATTCGAAGTATTATTCCAGGTTTTTACTTCTACAACTAACCTAAACAGAAAGAAAAGAAGTGTTGGAAAAATATGGATGTTAGAAGGAGAAAAAACATTTACAAAAGGAGGCCCAATGTGTCACATGTCGTTATAGAAATAGTGTGTGAGTGGATAATGGAAATATGAAATGAAATTAAACTTGATATAATTCAAAAGTCATTTAAAAATGCAATATATTTAACAATCTAGATGGAACGGAATATGATTATTTATTTGTGGATTGATGGTGAAGAAGAAATAGAATTCGATAATGTTCCTGAAGATATACACACACACACTGACTAATGAATTAGAAATCTTTGATATTTTCATCTGAATGAGTGCTATGGATGAAGTATGCACTATTTTTATGACGTGGGTTACACGTTGTAGGAATGCTAGTATAAGTAAGATATGAGAGTACTTTTCACGATGAATGAAGTAAAATGGAAAAAAAGAGAGATCTTTCACCACATTTGAAAAAGGGCATATTGTTGCTGCACGTTTAGTAAGGGCCTCGATTTCGAAGACTGCAAATACCATTGGGCTCTCAAAAGCAACCATACCAAGGATTTTCAAAAGTTAGAATCAGTACCCATAGTCCTTCTCTAGAAGACGTAACTGTGGTTCTGCACAGTTTTCTAAGAACGTGATCGGCAGCATCTCTGACGAATTGTACGGCCAAAAAGGGACTCTACATGGCTTCAACTGACACAAATCGTCAACCAAGACTCTTCCCAACAGATCTCTGCTCGAGCCATGCGCAGAGAATTGCAGAAGAAAGGAATGCATAGTCGGGTGCCTGTGCGAAAACCTCTCATTTCCGTCCGAAATGCAAAGATTCGTTAGCAATGGTGTCGGGAAAGGAGACATTGGACATCTAAGGATTGAAAATGGGTAATGTGGTCTGATAAATCACGCTACACCTTATTTTGAACTGATGGAAGACATAGAATTTGGCGAGAATCCCACGAAGCCATGAATCCATCTTGCCTTACTCGTACTGTGCGAGAGTCTGTTGTAAGTATCAAGGTATGTAACATGTTCTGGTGGCTTTGAAGTGGTTGTGTGTGTGTGTGTGTTCTGGTGTTCTTCGAGGGTAAGCAAACAACCTACTGGCAGATCAAGTGTACCGTACAATGTTGCATTTTCACCCTGGTGGCGACGGAAACACTTCTTGGACTTTAATACAACTATACATCGTGCCAGAAGGGTTCAAAATTGATTCTCTGAACAGCAGTCTGGCCTTTCAACACTTTTCCTGGCCACCGCATAACCCCATAGAAAATGTGTGGGATATGGTGGAAAAACGTATCCAACAGCACTCTTCTCTTCCATCTAATTTACAAGATAAAAAAAAAGCTGCATAACCAATGCTTGATATTTTCTGGACATAAATGCACTTCAGAAGCATGTGGATTCTATGCCCAAATGATTCCCAAAGCATTTACCCTCGCAAAAGTGGTCCAATAAAATATTGATCTTGGGTTTCTAATTCATTGGCGAGTGTGTGTAACGGTGCATGAACTTTTAATGTTATCCAATTATAAAAGTTCATAAGATATGTCATTTCCTTTCAATAAACATTATTGCATTTATGTGCAAATCTAATTTTTAAAGCTCTTTATTTTATTTGTAAATCTATCACTTATATACCTTTCCTACAATGCGCACCTGTAAACTACAATCTTATTTTTTATTAAAAGTGAGCGCTATACCCCGGAATATACGATAATTCTTCATTCATTTGAATCACACCTGTGCTCATATCGGAAAGAAAAGTACACTGAAATTGGTGGTACTTGTCTTAGTAAGTATGATAATATAAAGAAAACATATCCTTACTATCGGTATTCGACTTCAAAAATGATCTCGAATATTTTGATTTATGTTCTTATAGTAAAAAAAAATCGATGCCTTTTTATTACAAAGGTGATCGTATTTAGAGTTGGCGGAGAATTTCTTTGTATAACTACGGTCATCCATCATGTTCCCCTTTAATCGTTCCGATGCAAGCCGTTTCTCTCTCCCACCCCCTAGTCCAGCCTGTCATAGACAGGAGATCCCTATAACAACATTGACAGTTCATCCTAGCTTCCGCATTAGCGTATTTGAAGTTATCATTTTCTAACATTTGCTTTTCTCCGTATCCTTGGCGTTGATAACCATAAGGCCTTGGCCTCAGCTCTTAATATAGACACTATATTCAACGCATATTAGATTCTGTGCTTAATGGAAATTGTTATTATTACTTCAGTAGATGTTAAACAAATTCGACCCAATTTTTGTCTTAATTTGTTGATGGACTTGCGTTTTTAAACTTAACATCAACTCAACGGCTAAGGCAGTGGTGGGCAACTTGTTTTGACCCGCGGGCTACATTGTGGGAAAGGAGGATAGCGGAGGACTGCACTTTTTGAAAATGATTGTACTCATTATAAAAATATAATAAATGTAAGTTAAATAAAATAGAGACAGTTTTATTTAGTTTGCTAATTGTGCTAATTTCATATTGTCTACAGCTGTGTTACCGTTAAAGTGTAATAATTTTCAGTTACTTCATGAAATAACTAGACAATTCAGTTAAAGTATATAATAGATGAAAAATTTCATACTTTACCTAGTTATTCTATGAAATAACTAAAGGTGAACCGATATGTGAAAAATAAACAATTTCAAAGTTATTTTATAAATTAATTGATCATAATTAGCAAAAAAATTTTGAAGAATACACTTTACCCCTATTGCTGATGATTAATTTATAAATAATAAGGAAAAGCTGACGATATAATATATAATTGCTCATACTGCTAAAATTAGTTAAACAGAAAAGGGGGAAATATGTTTTGCATCTGTTACTAGTACAATTAAATTAATTACTTTTCTATTCCTTGAACTTCAAGGATATCACATAATGCTAAGTTACCATTAGTCACGTGGTACTTTTACTTCTGCTATACTTTTTCATGAGTAAGTGAAGCACTGTTTTCTTTTGTTCCACGCTGATTTAATAAAGAGAGAGAGAGAGAGAGAGAGATTCAAATATCTCTTGCATTAAATCTTTCTTATTTACAGGTTGGTCTTCCATTCCTGCAGAAGTCATTGCTTGAAAATAGGTTGCAAAAATATTTGTTAGTAATGAAAAATGTGTAAAACGCTAGCATAAATATACCGTATACGTTTAAAAGCAACGAAATGAAGGATACACACGCGCGCGCGCGTCATTGCAAAAGCAGCTATAAGCTGTTCAAAACTGACTAAAAGTAGCTAGAATCGTTTCAAAGAACTTTCGAGCGTTGTGTTTCATTCTTTATGTTCAATTAGTCGTTATTTTATTGAATACCTAGTTAAATAGTACATTTAATAATTTTGTATACTCTTTAACTGGCTTGCCTAGTTATTTTATGAAATACCTAGTTATTCTATGAAATAATGGATTTTACACTTTAATGGTAACAGCACTCACATTTAATTTAAAATTCAGCTTAATGATACAAGTGTATCTATCATACTTTTACACATTTTTTTAAAAAAAAATTAGGGGTGGGATTACTTGTTTAAATTCTCATCACAGTTTGTAAGTTTATTCAACCAACTTGCATCTATATTAACTCTTTATGGAAGGAAAACTTTGTTTACAAATATATATAGACTAAAATATCAAGAATAATTTCCCAGCTAATTTCTTCACGCATGGAATTTTCTCAGTTGACGAAGATTTGTAAAAGTTAATGTCATTGCGTTAAACACTTTCTTCATACTGTGATTTGACTTCAAGTCAAGTTGTAGCTAACTCTTCAGGGGCTGTATCAATATCAGCAGTAATGGGATAACAGAGCAAATTGAATTAAGTCTCAATTTTCTAGAAATCCTTGAAATCTTCGTTTTCTAAACTCTGCAGATGCTCTTTTAGTAGAAACACCTCCAGATACTTCGTTTTCCTAACAATGAAAAATAAAAGACGAATCTTTGATCGGGGGTACGGGTAAGAAATCTCGATCAAAACAGATTTTCCGACTGTCTTGGCGGGCCCATAAGAACCCTTTGCGGGCAGCATATAGCCCGTTGGCTGTTAGTTGCTCTCCCTTGGGCTGAGATGTGATTTAAAGGATTTTAATACCTCAAATTCCAACTCATAGTTGATAATCATACTTCAAAGAAAATATCTGTTTGTATATTTGTTTTTCTATGATGTATATGCCTTCTTAAAAATGTTTTTAGCATTTAGATGGCCTAAATATTAAATTAATTATCATCTAAAGTGGGGATTTACTTTCTTAATTCTGATCTTCTTAGGCGATTACGTGATTTATTGAGTTGAGTTTTTCCATCGGATTTTTTTTTAAACTCTTGCATTTTTACTGGATTTTATATTTTTATTTTCTCTTTCTTCATTTTATTATCTTAATACTTATCAAAATTTTTAAGTACTTTTTATTACTTAGTAATCTTAAAAATATATGAAATATTTATTATATGATGTTAATGTGTTTTAAAAGCTAAAACTGGGTGTGTGTGTCGTATTTTTTTTAGTAAAAAATTGTAGCAGTGGCGTGACATACTGTGAACGAAGACACAGTCAGGCTAGAGATAAATATATTTATGCTTTATTTACCACTACGACCCCACCATCTTACATACATCACCTCCTCTGTTTCTTATCATTCTCGCCTCTAAACTGGTTCTTTCTCGTTATCCTCACCTTTTCTGTCAATTACAATCTGTCTTGATTGGTTTTTGCATCCCTGACGAAATCAACTGGTTTCTTATACCTATAATGTTCACTACATTGTGGTACTCGAGTGGTCAGGAGCGGATCACAAAGTTTACAGATAGTTTCTGAATTACCATACTTATAAAACCTGGGAGACATTTCCGAAATCAATTTTACTGCATAGATTTTAAGACTGGAAGTAATATTCCTAACGATCTATCATTCCTCACATTCAGTGAAACAACTTGGTGGCCGCGGTAGCCTAGTAGTTATAGTCACAGATTCGTGACCGGTGAGTCATTAGTTCGAGTTCTGTGTGTGTAGGTGCTCTGTAGAGGAGCTGAGGCACATTAAATCTGTTTTGACTCAGTCCTCACGTTGGTTTGATGTGAAAGTGTGGAGAGTGGAGTGCCAGATCAGGTGTCGTCCTCGTCACTTGACCACCCTTCAAAATAATGAGATCCATTGTCAATAGTCCTTGCATTGCTTTGTTGTGTGGCGTTAATTAAACACTCAAAAACTCAAATGATTTATTACTGAAGAAAAGAAATCGACTGGTATCACAACATGGGAGAGACCTAAGACCCAAGTTGGCTGAATTGGAGCTTAGTATGAAATTTTACAGAATCAAATTGAATTTTGTACTCTCATCTGGAAATGACCTCACATTGTATCTTGAATTCATGAAGTTATTTTAAACAACAATTACTAATTATTTACCAATAATTAAAATGTTACAGAAGAATCCTCCATTAAAATTATTTTGTATATGAATCTCAGTTCTTTATTATATGCTGTAAAAATTTGCTTACTATTTTTTTCTTAACAGTTCGCGAAAGATTTTTTTCTTAAAACTTTAGTCCTGTGTTCTAAAAAAGCTTTATATAATTTAGGCTTTATTCAATGAATAAAATAAATTTTCTCACAAAGAAAAAAAAAACTGGTTAGGGGAGTGAGTGATGATTTTTTATTTTTAACGTTGTACTATAACGTAATAGGACTCACGGCGATGGACCTCGTAATTCTGAACCACGTTTGTGTGATGATGGCATCTGATCTGGTACCCCTCTTCAATCTATCACACCAAGCCAGTAGGAAGAAAGGTAGGAAAAATCAGCGTGAATAACTCTGATGAAAACAGGACTCAAGTCACAGAGCTTAAAATCCACACTTAAACAGTCGTCAGGCACATAGACTTGAGCTTAGGAGACTTGCCTCCCCACTCTATCAATCAAATAAAAATTTAATTTTAGAGTGCTAAAGTTATTAATAGTTATTCTGACGGGTGATAAAATTTTTGAGAACAAATCACGGTATATTGATTGTCTTTGAATTTCGAATTTAATTGGAAAAAAAAAAACATTTGGAGAGCTTATAAGACTCTGAAAAATTTTCTGCTTGTCATATTCCAATTGAAAATGATATAATTAATACACGAACATTTCATTTACAAAGAAATACCATTGTCACTGCTGTGATGAAATTTAATGAGAAAGAATTGAAATTATTTTTGGTTCAAAGGGAAATATTTGACTTAATCCTTTAACCCCTTTGCCCGTACATCGTGCGGGCTAACGAAATTTTATCGCAATCGGTTTGCCCATACGCTGTTCGGGCACTAATATTTTCTTCTTTATGTCTATGATTTTTGAGTATTTTTAACTCTTATTATGAGATTATATTAGTGCTAGTGTTTTTAAGAGATACAGTTTGTTCATGGTACTGAAATGCTCATTATTCGGTATTTGAATTTTTTTTTTTCCTTTGAAGGTAGGAATTTAGATTTTTGAAAATTTTCGATAAGGAACTGGGATTTGCAAGGTGATGTGCAGTTTATTACTTGAAAATAAATGAATATGGAAGGAGGTAAACCTAAATAAGCCAATATGTTGCTGTCCCGATTGCAATGTAAGACTTAAGATTACACCATGCTTCACTGGCGTAGCTATCCATGAGTGGGCCCCGTATCAAAATTTCTTGCACATTCTTTTGGAGGGCCCCTTAATATATCAACATTCTCCCCTCATATATGTTGAGGGCCCTGTAGCTTGGGGGCCCCGTATCATTGACACAGCTGATATGGCGGTAGCTACGCCCCGCCCATGCTTCAAACAGTGTGTACATAAACACACAAAACCTTCACTCGTTTGAAATTGAGGTACCAGCATGAAAATTTTTTATTAGTATGAGAGAAATTCTCTTAAGATATATGAAACATTCTTCATAGCATGTAGAAAATGCCAACATTAGAATTTCTTAATAGAATGAGAAAATAAAAAATAGTGTGAAATCTTTAAAATTTAAAATGAAATAAAATTCTTCCATTTTCTCATTCTATTAAGTATTATGTTTAGGGTTTTCAATAAAAAATGTGTTTTGTTTTAAAAACATTTTGTTCAAAAAAATTGACTGTTTAAGGGGTTAAGTATTTTTTGCCCTAAATAAGTTTCCAATAAAAAAATCCCCATTTAAAAAAAATTGGATTGTAATGATATCCTCAACTACCCTTTAAACGCTAAACCACATGGTGAAGGACATCTTGTATATATATTAGAGTATAAACATAAAGATCTATTATTTTTTTCTATTCATAAATATTATAAACACGTATGGTTAACCCTGAATACTGCGTACACTAATAAATTGTACCATGTCTATTGGATATGCCATTTTGAAATGCGTGTTATCCACACTCACAAGCTCAGTGTGACAGGGGCACCCGCAGCGCGTAGGAGACGGTTGGGTGCTTTTGTAACCCCCCGTTGAGTTCCTGAGTACTCTGCAGGGGGCGGTCGCGTGTCCCATCTGTTGCGTTTCGAAGCTTCAAACTCCCTCCGAAACAGAATCTCCTCTCTTCGCTACCTATTGTTTTTCCAAGCATCCAGAGCAACTTTTCCAGTCATCCGTCGGAGGAGGTCACGCTCTTCTGGGAAATCCCAACCACCCCCTTTACGCTAGTGTGGGGGGTGGGGAAGAACGAAGCATATCGAAATTCAGCTCCACGCCCAATGCGATCGGATTCTTCGCTTCCGAAATCGAACGTGATCGCAATGTCTCACGAAGAGAATGAACGTGACTCGAAGGATTGGTCTGTCTTTTCGGAGAGGCTCTCATCGTCATCCATTTCTGGAGCGGATTCGTCCATCGATCATCTTTCGGAGAAGAAAGATTGGAATTGGGAGAGACACTATTCAATACTTGTATTTCGGAATACCCAAGAAGTACACCTAAATTCGCTTTCTGAATACTTCAGTGTTCTGAGTGTGTGGCTTTGGGGTGTATATATATCCAGGACACAGTGAATAAGTATTATTTCATAATAAAGAAGTGAATATTTTTCTCTCGAGGATACTAAAAAGTAAAAATTCAATGACCCAGTATAATTCTATAAGATATTCATTCAAATATATAAAGATAAATGTTACACTTTAAATAAAAAATTCTTAACCAAAAGGCTTGTGGATCCTTTTGGGTTCGTGAGTTGGATGGAAAAAAAATCTATTTAATATTTTTACTTTCATACTGTTTAGTTCAAAAATACCCAATTAATTTTATTAATAGATATTTGAATAAAGAAATTCTAAAAAGTAAGAATTAAATTTCCATAGTTTTAACAGGTTATTGTTATAAATTTATTATTCTTCCTAGATAGTTTTAGATACCCCCCAATTTCTGATTTTAGATAAAAAATTACTTTTTTAAATTTATAATTTTTAAATCATATAATCTTAAGAGTCCCTGAGATAATGGTAGTATGTTTACAATTCTTAATTTACTATTTCTATTCTTTTCATACTTTTGCTAAGTGCTACTTTTCAGCCATTGCTTTGCTTTGAATTTGTATTAGGGTCCCGAATCTGGCAATAACTTGTTTTTTGTAATCAGATTTTGCGCGGGCTCTGCATTTCAGTATGCAATTTTTAGGTAAGTTACCTTTTTCTCATAATGGATTTAGATTTCCTATTCATTATTTTCAATAGGTTTTTGCTCAGTATTATTAACAGAAAGGGGGAAGGTTGACTGGCCACAAAACATGTTCAACCCCACTTTTATATAAAAACATTTTATATATATAAGCTGTCCTAAGTCAGCAATGTTGATAATACTGTAGCATCTATTCTTTTATATTTTACTCTATTATTTTAATTTTTCATATCTCCTTTTAAATTTTGTTGCCTGGTTATCTTGCAGTTTCAATTCTTTTCAGTTTCAATCATATGTATTCATCTCTCTCTTGTAGAGAAATTTTGATTATATATATATATATATATTCTCTGGGTCTTACAAACGGTGTAGAAGCAAAGAATGTAATTTTTAGGTTATAAATGTTGTACACTCATATGTTATCTAAAAACTTTCAGCTTTCATAGTTTTAAACAATATATACAACCAACAAATATGTTTATTTAACTACCAGGTATCAGTTTGAAGAAAAAAGCGTTAATTGGAAAGACCTCTTTGTCATGAAAAGATTTATTGTTTATAAGGTTACAATTACTGTCACAATTTCTCATGTATCTTCAGTGTCAATTTGGTCGAAATTTTCGGTCATTTCTTCATATATAAAAGTGGTAACAGCAATATAAAACTAATCGAGATGGAAAAATCTGTATTTTTAGCTTAATACCAACACACAATCATATGTCTTATAAATTCTATTTTTCTATTACCAGCAGGGATTTAACTTTAGAAAAATGTTAAACTGGTAATTAAGGAGTTAGATTTGCCATAGTTATTAATTGAAAAAATGCTCTTACTTCAAGCTTAAGAAAAGTACTAGTAACACATGGCTACATAAAAATTTCATGTAAAATTCTTTAATTATTCAGAATTCCTTAAGATTTTTATTTGTATATAAAAATAGGTCTCAAAAAAGGTACATAATTTATTTCATATAATTTTCGGTGTAATTTTTGACATATAATCCTCTAATGTACGTACGCGTAGTCAATATTGACGAAAACATCTATTTTTGGTAATGAGAAAAAGGAAATGCACTGATTCCTTCTTTCTCGGCTTTCAGGAATTAATTTCCTAACCAGCATATAGGTTTTTTTAGAAAAATTCTATTTTTTTAAAATTGAAGCAAAATTTGAGTCAAAATATCTTTCTAAAATAGATACAAAATAAAAAAAGGAAGAAAAGGATTTGTGTGTGTAAAGTTGTTTACACTATGATAAGGATAAGTTTATTTGTTATTAAACTTATATTTAAAGGATAGTTGTTTTGTCACTATGATAATTGTTAAACGATGCTTGTTGTCTTCTATTTGTTGGTAATATAAAATTGCCCGAAACAAATTACAATTATTTTTTTCTTATCATTCAAAAAATAATTTGCTAATTGAAAACAAGGAAGCATCGAAGAACATTGTTGTTTTTTGAAAATGGAAATATTTTCGCCATTTTAAAGGTTGAAGCAAAGTTTTGGTCAAAATATTTTTCTGTGAAAGTTGTACAAATGATGAAAAGATAAAAAGTTGACAACTGGATATTTGTTTCATTAGTAAATTAGTAAATGTAGCTACAATATCTATAAACACAGCAGACTGAGAACTGCATCGTAAAGGATAGAAAGAGTGCTACGGCTAGCCAATCCTTTTCCTCCTACTATTAGTACTGCGTGAAATTCTAAGGAATATAACAGATTGATGTTCTGAATCTATTACTAATTAAAAGGTTATGCACCAATAAAAGTATTGGAAAATGATTATATCACCATAAAAGAATGATTAAAGGACAATAAACCAGATAGTGCCAGATTCATTGATCTAAAATACAAATTCAAAGCTTGAAATAGAAAGACCTGCGAAAACACAGCTCAGAACTTTTAATTATTACTCTACTACTTACTAAATATTACTAAAACAAAGATAAACTAATGTTAAGTAAAATTGAAATTACATCAATAATATTAAAAATATCTTTATAACTTTCAATGCAACAATAATAATAAACTAATTAATATTTTTTGAGTATTCTTTCTACCAATTATAAAACCGTCATCGGGGATTTGATAAGAAGGGATTGGATAACTTTGAAAATTTATTATTAATAGCACCCTAATTATTAAAAAAGAATAAATTTGTTGACATATTTTAGAAATTATATACAAAGATTAATACAAATTTAAAAAACAGATAGTGTATTTTTGTTCCAAACAGTAGTTTATATATATGTTGATTATACTTTTCTTAATTCTAATTAAAATGCTTTGATATGAATAACAAAAATATATTACTTCGACAATTTGTTCTTTTCATTTTCTTCAAAAACAAGTATTTTTTTAATAGAAGCTAAAAGAGTACAATTTACTGCAAGAAAGCGAAAAAAAATGTCGGTTTGCGTAAATAAAAGAATGAAAGTGAATTCAGTATTCAGTCCTTCGACCCAACATCATATAAATAGCACTTAAATTGCTTCCACATTTCTGCACCAAAAATTCTGCATCCCCATTCAAAATAGAGACGTCGAACCTCATTACTCGAATGATGAGTTTGAAGGTAAAAAAGCAAAATCGAAAACAGTTTCTAAACGCTTCGCTAAACGCATTGGGAGAACTGCGTGTTTGGGCGCATGGCAGAGTTAGTCAAGCGCTTTTTGAATTCGATCGATGCCTTGAATAGTGCACCTAACCTTTTTGAAAAGGAAAACAAAAGCTCTCCTTTTTTGTTACCCATTAAAAGACACTCTTTGCAAAGGTAGGCGGGGAGGAAAAGACAAAGTGAGCAACATTTCCGTTTGCAAGACAAATAAAATAACGGTAATCTTATCTAGCATGACAACTCTAATGTCCACGCGAAATGCTTGTTTGTTTTTTCCCTTGGAGCAAGAAATTCGGTCTCCCTTTTTTTCCTCTTCTCCCAAAAAGCTAAAGCTAGAAGTCAAAGCTTTAAACCGGCAAATCCTTTTTAAACCTAAATCGTATTCTTCCGCTTCAAAAAGAAATCCAGCAAAATATCTTTGTCGGAGAAAAAAGGCTGCATTCTTTACTCTTTCTCCGTCTTCTGTTGGAAATGCATAATGATCGCTGTCGAAGTTTGCAGCTGGGACTTCGGACCCACTTAACATTCTGCCCTCTAGGGTTACCCCTTTCGAATAGTAAACAACTTTACCTCGCTTTTTCCTGAATAATGCTTGGCGGCAATTTTTTTGAAACAAATAATCAATTCTGATTTCTTATAACGTGATTAGCGTTATTAATTGGAAGAAAAACTGTATAATTATGTGTTATTAAACATTTTGTTTCGACACCTCTTTCCACCAGAAGAGCGCTAGATGAACTAATGAACAAGGCGATTTAAATTTACATTTTCATTCGTTTCTAAATAAGCTCAAGCTTTTAAAAAGTCCGAGATAATAAAATGATATTAGCATCTCATTGTACTGAAATGAGATTATCAGAAAACTGAAAGTTCTTCGCTAAACTTCTTTTTGTTTTAGTTCATTTCATTATTATTATTATTTTTTAAGGCATTGTCTCTATCTTGTTAACTGATATCCATTTTCCTTTTAAAGGAAGATGTTTTTCTTTATTTTAATCAATTATTTTAATAAAGAAAACTCATGCAACATATTTCAGACATATGTAATAGAAACTATGAGAGAGAGAGAGAGAGAGAGATATATATTATCTGTTCATTTAAATTCTATTTTAAGATATTTAGATTGTGTGAACTATAATTTGATTAATAGCATGATAAAATAGCATTAAAAATTTACTAAAAAGGGCATACTTAAAGTAATGCTGTTGTTATTGTCCCTAGTATACATACACTTAAAATTTTACTTCTGCTTTAACTTCACAATACCCAGGCATAATTCTTCCTAAATTTAATTAATTACTATTTTCTTCTTAAAAAAGTCGTTTTCCCTTCTTTTATAAACTAACAACAGAGTTAGCTAGTTATAAACCATCATATAGTTTGATTCAGAAATGTAAGCCGAATATTAAATTTAGTGTTCCACAAAAAAATTCAGTTTTTTATTTACATTATAGTATATAGCTTAAATAGATTCACATTCTATTAGCCATTCATTAAATTATTGGTGACCATTATAATTTAACACTAAACATACCATAACGGGTCAAAAGACCGGTTTTCCTATGGTAGAGAATAAGTATGTATTATATATATATATATACCAACCTTGGCTTCTTACATTTTAAAGTTCTAATTCTGTTCCATGTTATTCATACGCTTAGTTAATTCTTCTATAATAGACTCTTCCATTATTTTTAAAGTGTGTTTCTTTAAATCTGGTTTGAATCTTCTAGCTTTGTTAGTGATATTATTTTGTATTATCAATTTTATTATGCCATGTATTTCTTTCATTTTATGTTACTATATATATATATATATATATATATATATATATATAAATGTCGGTATGTTTAGTGTTAACAACAAAGAGATACATTGGTGGTAACTCTATAATGGATAATTGGGTTTTCAAAGCATTGCTAAGATCGAAATTGATTTGTGATTGTATGCTCTGTGTAAAAATTTAAAGTCAGCTACTCTCGTTGGAAATTTGATACCTAAGTGTTGCTGAGTGGCATGTTAAGGCATAATTTGAATTGATGTTAATTGAAATATGAAACCAAATCTTGAAGCTTCTTTAATTCTAACATAATATTTATACTAATTAACAAACTTTAATTTTTCATTGAAGTCTGAAATCTTCCTTATTGTTGACGTGCTTCTTTCGTTAAGAAGCTGATTATTTTCAAAATTAAATGAATCAAATAATCAATATACCGCACGCGCGACTGAAGCAGTTACAATTACATACAATAAAGTTTAGATCTTTCGGTTCTTGTGTGTTAAGCTTACTCAAAATAATATAATTATCCAGTAATTCATAGTTGGAACCATGATCGTATTCTGTTATGACAATTTGCATTCAATAATAAAGTCTCAAGAAATCTTCGATATACTGGTAAAAACAGGTTTATATCTGGTATTGTAATTAAAACAGCAATATTTAATGCCGCTTCCTTTTTCAAAAGCCTCAGTTTTGTATATATTTGATGAAATAACAGAGAGAGAAAAAATGCAGATGTCTCCTCCTACCCCCTCTATCTTGATAATTTTACACGATTATTCCTTTTTAAGTATTTATTATTATTATGTGCTAATTAAATATATATGACCACTTTTTAATTTGGAAAGCCAAAATTTGAATATTTTAAACATGAATTCCAATAAAAAAAATGTTTCCCTCTTTAATGTCCCTCTTTTTTACTTAAAGTGTACAAATAGGCTTAATACATTGTTCGGTATCTTGATATATGAAATATTGTTCATATGATAGGAATTTTTACTTAAATATAATGTTTTGAGGTTTATAGTTTTGAGTTTATGAGGTTTTGAGTTTAGTAAACGCCAAAATGGATCTATACTACGTTTGATTGAATTTCTACCCACAGTCTTGCATACAAAATGCACCAGTTGAAAATATTTTAAAAAAAGCTATAAAAGCAAAATAATAATAATAATAATTTAAAGTAATCAAAATTTAAAACACATATTTTGAGTTTTAAGCTTATTATTCCATACAATATAGGTATACATATAATTAAATATATATAAGTAAATTAATCTAAGACAACTATTAAAAAATTAGATGAAATATCGATCAAAAATAGGATTAGTTGGCATTTTATAATAAATCAATCTAAGAGAAGGATTTAAAAAAATTAAGAATGTTATTTTGATCTTTATATATAAGCATAATTTTTGAAACATACTACAATTATGTTTTTTTCTTTTGCCCCTATTTTTTATTTACAATTCTCATTTTAAGGAGCACCTACAAAAATAATTGTGCATAGCAAAATACTGAAAATTAAATTGTATTAAGAATCTAAGAAATAGTTCAAAACCAATACAATAGCATTATTATTATTTTCTTCTTTTTTTGTGCTATTTTACGCTTATCTGCTTCAAAAGATCTATATTCTCTCCTCAAATCGCAGAAAAGGATGAAGAATTCCGAGATAGTCCAATTTTCATTTCACTGAATATTTATTCTAGAGTGTAAAAGTCGTTGGTTTTCACAAAGAAATGCTATTTTCTGGATCGTAGAAGCATATGATTCGCCAAAGAAAGCGATCCCTTCCATACCGATTTCAGAAGGGCCGATAGATCGCCTTTCAATCGATGGGGTTCTTTTCTCGGACCCCTGCTGGTGTGCTCTCGAGCTGTTTGCACCGCAATTACCTTTTGTGAGAAGAGCCGCGCACCTTTCAGGACACAATTTCATACCTCCTCCTTCTCGACACGGAGTGTGACATGATCCGACGACCCCCAGACAGTCCCCTTTCACCCCTGTGCATCAGTTTTGTGCTCATATTCGCTTCAAAGAAACTCAAATATTGATAAACTGTTTGGTACCAGTTGATCCCCCCTCTTTTCGCTTGTTGTCGCCTTCGTTTCAGTGAACGCTTGGATTGTCGCATGGGGTGAAGTGCAGGAATCCGTACAATTCCCTTAATTTCTTCAATAATAATAGTTATAACTTTCCTCCTTATTGAAATATGAAATTAATCGTTTTTTGTAGGTACTTATGAGTTAGCTGAAGTAGACTAAATGTAATCTTTGAAGGGTCTATGGCAGAGGTTGCAAACCACGCATGCGACTCTTCAGACTTCTAGCCCCATAGGAATTATTAAAAAAATAATTGTATTTTCTTCTCTCCCTCTCGTTATAATTATCTATGAAAATATTTACCTTATTTGCGTTTAAAACTAAATATTCGATTGTTTAAGATTTATATATTAAATTGTTCTTCAATAAGAAAGTGTATTGAGGATCGATGAATATCAAAATTATAAAGCAGTAAAAACAGAGCTGGTTTATCCACTGGTTGCTAGGGGCGGGCGCCCAGGGACCTGGAGAAGCTGTATTTAACCAGATTTTCTGGCTATAAATTTCAATCCACCAGTGCCAAGGGGGTTCGTAGATCTGCGCCCAGGTCCCGAAATGAGCTTAAACCGGCACTGAGTAAAAGTATAATTTTATTGGTAGAAATGCCGTTGGAGAAGTCACTCCTCTAAGTTATTTCCAGCAACTCATGTTTACTCTCATATATGAGATACGGAGCACTCTTGAAAGTGAGTACAAGAGATCCACTTAACCCCCAGGAAAAGTGACAAAAACACCTTCTATATTTGGTAACATGTTTAGAAAATAAAAATAGAGTTGAAATGACTTATATATGCAAAAACAACCAAAGTCAGTTTTAATCATTAGTGTAAACATGAAATTGCAGAATAAAGTTCTAACGGTATTATTCGTTGGAACATTTTTTCTCGACGCTTGGAATCTTAATTACAACATTATGCTACTTTTGACATTGGTTGTTCTTGCATTGGGCCATAAAAATAAAAATATCTTCAAAAGTTTTTTTTTTTTTTTTTGAAGGAAAGGAAAATGTTACATTAAGTAAAACTTTATTTAAATGTTATAAAAGAAAATGTGCTATTTGGAGAGCAACTGTCTTAATCACGACTGCTACTGGAAGCACTTCTTTTCCTGCGCACACGTATGTGGCTCTTTATGTAAATTGCTCTTAGACAACTTATTTACCTTGTATTCCTTACAACTTTACTCTTCCCTCCAAAAGTTTCCTGACCTTTGGTCTAGGACAGGAGTCTGCAAACTTTCGATAGAGAAGAGCAAAGTTCTATAATATGTAAAAAGATAACTAAACAGTATCAAAGAGCCATTTATGTGCATAAGCGTGTGAGGAAGGAAGGGAAGGGACCTTGGTTGTGGTCACGATCACAGCTATCGGGCTCCAATAATTATATTTTATACTTTTTAATAATGCTTTACACAAAGTAACATTCTCCCTTCCTTCCTTCAAAAACAAATAACTATCGAAGATATTTTTTCCCCCGTGACTCAATGTAAGAGCAACTACAGTGAAAATATCACATATTGAGGGAATTTAAACCTTCAAAAGTTGTGAGAAAATTCCTGTACCAACAATACCTGTACCCCCCCCCCCCAGTCTACTCTGAGACCCGGCTAAAGGTGTGGGAGGAAGTGAAGGACGACTCGACATAATAATTTCTTTTTTTATTCAGCACACTAATTAACTCAAACACAAATCAATTGATCAGATTAAATAAGATGTTTCCAAGTCGAGAGCACAGGTTTTGTGACGAGAGTCGCGTGTTCGAAGAATACTTCCAATAAATTGATCTACTTTTAATGAATCATTCTTCTACTTTAATATTTATGTGACTAATAGTCACTTAAATCTCTTAAATAATTTAAATACCAAAACATGCTATCATTGTGAATAATACCTGAATTGTGTATATAGTCTTCCTTTCTTTTATTTCCTAATTTTCCAATCTCTTGATAACTTCAATTAAATATAAATTTTCCTCTCTATAACTATCTATCTCTTTCTCTCCTTCTATATCTCTATCTTTCTTACATCCAACTAACTTCTATCTAACTTTCTATCTCTCTTCTATCTAGCTAAATTTTGTCTAATTCACTTGTATCCATCTTCTATCCCACTAACTCCTAGCAAGTAAACCTGAACTATATATAATAGATATAATCTGCATATCACGGTTTCTCTTCAGAGAGGGTTGTTGATATTCATAGTCCAAAGATTTCCCAAGAGGGTTAGTGGAAGGACGCGTATAGATCCGTCACATACCCTAAGTGCTTCATTCTGAATTTTCATGTTTGGATTGTGTTCTTTGCAGTGCCGATTTAAGCTCATTTCGGGCTCTGGGAGTAGATTATCTACAAGCCCCCTTGGCACTGGAGGATCGATATTTATAAACAGAAAATCTGGTTAAGTTCTGGTTTATCCACTGGGTGCCCTCCCCAAGCACCCAATGGATAAACCAGCACTGGTTCTTTCATATAAGTCATTTGACCAGTTAACTGTGATTGATGTGTATACTCGTCATGGAGAAGTTGCAGGATTTTGTGTTATGACGAGTATACTCGTCATGGAGAAGTTGCAGGATTTTACGTCATGACGAGTATACTCATCCTGCGTAAAAAGTAGAGACCATTGGCTATTTAAATTGTAATTTTTGAGGAAAACGAAACATATACCCACGAACTTCAAGATGCTTAGAATATTTTGAAGCCACACCGGAGTAAAACAAATAAATAACAAACATGAAAGATTCAAGATGAGCTCATGCGTCCCCGAATGCACCGGCTGAAAGTTTGAAAAACGAATCTGTTTATATGCGATGAGATAATGTTTTTTGGATGTTAGCCTAAAAGGGGCAAAGGCCAAAGTAGGCAAGTTGATATTTACTAATATACTTTTGAAATTCTCACCTTTTTGCGTTTTCAAATTTTCTTGCGTTTTTCGAGTTATATATATGTAATATATGTTTGCTAACCTATAATAAATAAATATTAATAATAAAATTGCAAAGTTTATAAAATAAACCCATCTTTTTGATCCAACGTTTTAACAGCGATACTTACTCTATAATTGACAAGTATGCTCGTCATTGCTCTATTTCCGAGATACACATAGTAGCATGCTTTCAAACGGGGACGCCTCAGCTCACTGGTTAAACACTTTCTATTAATCCTTAAGCATGTCGTAAACTACAGATTTTTTGTTGTTGTATTATCTATTCGGAATTTAAGTGTATTTCCTTTACACTCATGAGTACTCCCGAATTTACATATATGCAAATAAGTAAATGTTGTTGGGAATTCTTTTGAGAAGCATCTTCCCATGGTGGCATTTTCAGAAGTCAATTGAGGATTTTTATTGCTACTACTATTCATCTGGATTTCTTAATATAAGTGGCCCTATATTACTGTTAACAGAACTCAGAGAAAAATACTGATATTTTCGCGTATGTGCAATAAAAAAACTCTTTAAATATTGAATATTCAATAATTTCATTTCTAATTTTGATGCTTCTCTTTTAGGTTGCCAATATTTTTTGCCAGTTTTGTGAAACTCTTGACTGAAAATTCTAGATTCAATTATCGATGAACAAATGGAAAAATGAGGATTTTATTTTTTAAAAAAAATGCTAATGAGTTTTATGAATATAAGTACTAATTTTACTAAAATACATTCAAATGCGAAAAATAATTAAATATTTTGTGAAAATGACAGTTCATTTTCAGTAGTTATGATGTACGGAGATCAAATACACTTTTTAAAATTTGCTTTGGTACCTTCAATGCTGAAATCTCTGAAATTTCATTGGAAAGTATGCGTTTAGTTTTTTACACTCGACCAAAGCTACAAATAATTTCGCTAAGCATTTCTATGGAATCCAAAATCAAAATTTCTTTTAATTTTCATAGCAGTATTTCATTTATATATAAACCCTTCCACGCATTTTATAATATTTATAAAGTTTCTTCGGATGTGAAAAAACGCGCGGAATTTTCCGATTATTAATCCGTCACTGGTAATAAGAGATGTAGACGGGATCTCCTTTCTCCTGCTTATAAAGCAAAAACACAAGAGAGTATTCTTATTTTTAGCGCGTTTTTCACGTAGTGTAAAAAAAGCGCTATTAGGACGCAAATTTCGACTTCGTCCTCGTCTTCGTCCCATATTTTGTCGTACCTTTTTCTCAGCCAATAATTAACCGATTGACCTCCGGTTTTTCGGCATTTGGTCGCATTTGTGCCCTAGATGAGCCGAATCATATTTAAATTTAATTATTTAAAAAAAATTTAAGAATTTTTTTGTAAGTATAGTACTACTTTCTGTTAGTAAAAAGTTCATTAGTTGCATTATTGTAAAATACAACATGTGAAAAACGCGCTAAAATTACTTGGCCATGCCAATGATTGATATCTTGTTTTTTTTGTTATATGGCATTTTCTGCTTAATGTACATCAATAAAATCTCGACAACTATCGATTATATGCGCACCTCTCAAAACTAAACAGTTTTTTCGAGGTAAAATCTCAACGCCCTTGAGTAACTTGATTAAATAGTTTAGTAGTAGAAGAATTGATTTAAAGCTCTTAGAGAGAAATATTTACCGAGTCTTGATAAAAAAGTTATGGTTCCATGCCCCAATACTATTTTATCGTTACTTTTAGTTAGTACGCCAGTGCTATATAATTTTGTAATTTTTAAACAATTATTAATTCTGTGTTTTTAAAATTTCATTTAACCATCAGAAACGATATAAAGAAAAATACTTTGTTAAAATCTAAAATACGGTTTTACTTTCAAAAAATGTTTTTAAGTTTGTTTTGCCCTAATATTTTTTTTTAGCTGCTGTATGTATAGAAATTCTCATTCTATTTTTAAAAAACTACACGCACAGTGGTCTACCGAAGAAAGGAGGGCAGCTTCATTTCCCCATAGACCAGAGATTGGCAAATTTATGTAGAGAAGAGAGCCAAAATGTTAGTGAAACTAGATAACTAAGGTGTCAAAGAACCCTTTACACAAAGAGCCAAACAAGCGTGCATTGAAAGGAAAGGGAAGCCCCCAGTAGTAGTTGCAATCAGCATTGTCATGCTACAATTATAAAGTTCTTTTTATAATATTTTAATAAAACTTTGAGAAAAGTAGCATTTTTAATTCCTTTTAAAGCTATGAACAGTTGAAGATATTTTTATTTTCTGTTGCTCAATACAAGAACAAGAGATATCAAAATATCGTAATATTGGGAACTAAATTTTCATGTGCCATGAAAATATGTCCTTGCCAATAATATCATAATAATTTTATTGTGAAATTTCATGTTTACACTAATAATTAAAATTTACTTTGATTGTTAGGCATATAAAAGTCATTCCAACTCTTTTTTTCTTTATTAATTCTTAAGGTATCCTACTACCCTAAAGTTGTGAATTTTGCCAAAAATGGACACATTCTTATTTAAGATTTTATTTTACAGGCCATCTTATTAGCTTTATAAAAATGCCAAGTTTAATATTTTCCATTCACTGGAACAAAAACTACAAGTGTTTTAGTAAAAGCAGATGTCATTACTTTAAGCAAGATGCCATATTCTAAAACGGTTTTACTCGAAATGTGTTTTTTGAAAATGTTCAAACGGGGACAGCGATTGCTGAAAAAGTTTTGAAAATAATTAACCGAAATTTTTTGTGTATGTTTTGTGTAATAGTAGAAGTGTTTTAACTTTCATATTTAAAAAAAGTGTTCTAGTTTTTGTAAAAATTAAAATACCTCTTATACTTAAGGTCATTTAAAAAAGGAATAGCAAAGCAACGCATCAAAATTGAAAATTTGTTCATAAACTTTGGGTACAGAATGGGCCACGTTTATGTTATTTTTCGTCAATTTTTACCCATTTTTTTTCCATTTTAGTAATAATAATTTCTTTTTCTCTTCTAAATTCTAGCATATTTTTCTTAAAATGTATTAAATAAATCTAAAAACAACAAAAAATCCCCATGTCTCCATTTTTTTTTTTTAAAAAGTTATCGCAAGTAGTCGGATATCTTAAGTATGTCACAAAATACGGAATGTTTTTTTGTCAGTTCTTCTGGGGTTTATGTGTATATCTTGCACACATGCAAGAGTGCTCCTTAACTAGGGCGTGAAAATAAGCCAACGCTGTTGGAAGTCACTTAGAAGAATGTCTTCCCATGGCGATATTTCTACCAGTAAGTTAGACATTTACTGCTTTAGAGTTAATTCTAATATTCACTAATTCTCAATACACTTTGTCAATGGAAAACAGTTTATTACATAAATCTTAAACCTGTAAAATGTTTAATTGCAGGGGCAAATAAGGTAAATCTTTTCAATAAATAATTATAAAGGAAAATAATTTTTAGTAGATATAATAATTTTTTAATAATTCTTATTGCTAGAAGTCTAAAGAGTCGCATGCGGCTCGCGAGCTACGGTTTCCCGACCCCTGTCATAGAATAACAGATTTTTATTTTTAGCAAAAGGATTACGCTTCTACGCTTTCATCTAGGTGTTCTCTTAAACTATATATGTAGGCCTCTCCATAAAAATAGCCCTATGTACGCCATTGCATGAGTAACTAAATGACTTCCCCCTCCCCTTTAGTCTAAATGAGCATAATACAACAATACCCTGAATTTACACGATAGGTGGGTCTGAGTGGTAACCTCGTACATCGAATTCGAGTATGTCAGGGCATAATTTCGCATATAAATTATTTTAAGGTATCCGACTACCCTAAAACTATGAATTTTGCCAAAAATTGACAATTTTTTTATGATTTTATTGTATGGGCCATCTTATTAGCTTTATAAAAATACCAAGTTTATCATTTTCCGTTTACTAGAACAAAAACTACGAGTGTTTTAGTAAAAGCAGATGCCATTACTTTAAGCAAGATGTCATACTTTAAAACTCGTTTTACTCGAAATGTGATTTTTTGAAAATAATCAAACGCGCGGGGTCAGCGATTGCTAAAAAAGTTTTGAACAAATTAACTGAAATTTTTTCTGTAAGTTGTAGAATTGTTTTAACCTTCAGATTTATCAATCACTGTTTTATTACAACATTTACAGTCCCTTATGTGAATATAATCACTGTCTTTTTAAGCATTTTCATATAGTAACCGAGATAAAGTGCTCTAGTTTTTGTAAAAAAGAAAATATCTCTTATCCTGAAGGTCATTTCAAAATTGAATAATATAGCAACACATTAGATTGAAAAAATTGAAAATTGGTTCATAAGCCTTTGGTGCAGAATGGGTCGCGTTTATGCTATTTTTTGTCAATTTTTACCTATTTTTTCCCATTTTAGTAATAATAATTTCTTTTTCTATTCTTAATTTTAGCATATTTTTCTTAAAATGCACTAAACAAATCTAAAAATAACAAAAAAATCCCCATACCTCCTTTTTTTAAAAAAAAAAAGTTGTCGCAACCAGTCGAATGCCTTAAGTTGGGACCGGAGACTGAATAAAATAACAATTTTGAAGAACAAAAATGTTTAATAAAATCGGGTAACACATATACAAAATCGCAAACCGAAGTTATTTTAATGTAGAAGGTTTTATAAAATCCAAAAAATTTCTGCCGGCTCAAAGTTTTTTTCCTTCAGTAAAATTTCCTCGTTTCATACTAATAAAAAATTTTTTATTCCTTGTTTTGTTGAAAAAATACACTCTTCGTTCGAGTCTATATTTTCTAAAATTTGTAACCCTTTTTCCAATTAAACAGATGCCTTCTGTCACATTCTCAATCGTCTCATTCGATCTTCTGATTGAATCGGGTCTAAAGACTTAAGTTCTTCAATGTCTTGCTCATTCATTTCCATGAGCTCATCAATTGTGGAATACATTAGGTCTTGAATGTCATCACCATCCACTTCAAATTTATTTTCCTGCCAAAACAAAAATAAATTATTATGGACAAGCGTTGATTACACTCGATACGTCCGGAAATGTACATTAGCTAAACAGGAAGTGAGTAATCGAGCTGTGTAGTTCTCAAACAAAAGACGAATCAACGAGATTTGAAAATAGCGTATCTCCGGGCTTGGGGTATAGTGTAAGTCGAGGTATTATTGCTCAGTAAATTTGGTTCGCATACATAATACACAGTGCTGGTTTATCCATTGAATGCTTGGAGTGGGCGGCTAGGGTCCCGGGCTCGAAATTGACTTAATCTGCCCGGGGTGAGTGAATATTAACGTCTCACTGTTCAGCTACACAAGGGCTTTCGGCAATGGGCCTCGTCATTTTGAACCATGATCAGGAGACGACTTCTGAGCTGGCACCCCTCTCTCCTAACTACCTCGCCACACCAACGGGAGGACATTTGAGCTCTCGATAGATTTAAAGTACATCGCTCCCCCACATGGCGGGTCTTCAGCGTCTCTAGGCTCGAACTTATGACACGCCGGCCACGAGTCCGGAACCTTGGTCACTAGGCAACCGCGGCCCGGACAAGCTGAACTTAATCAGATTTTTTAGTTATAAATTTCGATCCGCCAGTGCCAAGGGGGCCCGTAGATCATCTGCGCCCAGGGCTCGAAATGAGCTGAAACCGGCACTCTGACAATACAATCTCTATTTTGTAAGGTTTTTAAAAATAATATTACATAATTCTTTTGCATGTGTATTAAACATTTGATCTTTTTTTTAATTTTAATATGATGTACACAATTTTAGTTTTGAAAACTGTAATGATTTTGATAGTTTTCTGAGAAAATGTTACATTTTTTTTGCTTTTGTAAGATGAAACTGTTTTTGACAGCATCCCAGGAACGAATTTTGACACTGTTAAGTTATGGTAGAGTGACCTTTTGCAAAAGAAAAAAAGCATTGAGTGCGAGACTATCGCTTTCGAGGGAAAGAGAGAGAGGCTCTTTGAGAAATGGCGACATCTCTGTCACAATAACAGTGGATCCTCAAGAACCAGACCATAATTGCTATTCTTTCCCTTTCTGTTTCTCTTTTCCCCCGCTTCGCTATTCATACCAAGTTCTTTTCGAAGAAGCATAGATACTTCTCACACACAATGCACTCCGCCGCCCATATTGTCAAGATGCAAATAACTTAGCGGAAAATTCTACACTTACCCATCTTACAGCCTTTGTGAGATCTCAACAGTCAAGATGTAAGATCGTCTTTCTGTTTTGATCGTTGAAAAGGAGGGAAAAAGTTTACTTTGAGAGAAAAAAAAGTGGATCCAATGTACATGCTTTTCCGTTTACAGAAGAAAAGAAAAAGAAAAAAAACGAGCCTTACAGTAGTCGTTTACGATGTGTAACATCTGAAATGTTATCGTGGTAAATTTTCCAATAGCAACTTAAATCTTAAAAAAAATGAATCGAGTATGATTGGAAATAATTTTCTATGGAATAACTATATCTTTAATGAAAATTTTATTTAATTAACACAAGGAGTAATGCAATTTTTTGTCAAAAATAATTATTCTTGTTCAATTTGGGGAAGAGTGGTAATGATAATTTATGATAACTAAAATATGACACATATACTTGTGTTTTCAAAGTATTTAAAAACCGTTGTGTGAAAAATAGCGTCAATAACAGTACTACTGTTAGTTGTTCGATTTGTGTTCATTTCGAGCTTGAGTTCATCATTCAAAAAAGCTATGAGTGGCTCGGCTTCTAGCAAACTGAAGTTAACTTTAAAATCACCACTCAAAATCATGGAAAGCGAGTGATAGTTTTTTTTTAAAAAAAGAGCAGAACCACCTTCGGTATATGGTAAAAGTAAAAAATGCAGGAAATCTTTAATTTTTTGAAACGTTTGATTCGGAGAAATGTATACAACCACCGAAATCACTGTTTGCCCATTTTCAAATAAGCATTTTGCCGCACATATGTCCCCAATATCTTGACTAACAATACCCAGTCCCCTTGTTTGACGATAATTAATATCCATATGTCGAGCCACAATATGTGAGTTGTTCTGTTTACGATAGATCGCAACACCAGCTGCTCTGTGAGTGATTGAGAGTGTGAGAGAGAATATTAACGTCGCACTGATTAGCAACACGAGGGCTTTTAGCGACGGTCCGCGTAATTTTGAACCATGGTCAAGTGACGCGGACGACACCTGAGCTGGCACCCCCTCTCCTAACTACCACACCACACCAACGGGAGGACGTTTGAGCTCTCGGCAGATTTAACGTGCATCGCTCCCCTACACGGCGGATCTTTAGTGGTACTAGGATCGAACCCATGACATGCTAGCCATAATCCGATGCCTAGACCACTCTGCCACAGCGGCCCCAGCTGCTCTGTGACCCGGTCGTTTAAAGTGTACGCAGCAATCGAAGTTAGGTATCGAAACACGTTCATCATTGTCTAACCACGTCTCTGCCTAAAGGACTTAGCTTCTTCTCTGATCCTAAAGTGAGAAAACAAAAACAAAGATTCTACGGTCTAGACCGCAGGGGGTGGGGATTGGAGCGGAGCCCCTCCCGAATGAAGGAGAAAAACAGAACTTCACTGAATAGCGCGCGCTTCCCCAACTTCCTGTTACGCATTTCCGTCCCTTTTCACGAAACCACTCCCACAAATCTCCAGCAATCGAGAGGAAAGATGTTACACATCAAAAATGTGTATGATATTATGCTTTTGTTATAG
This sequence comes from Trichonephila clavata, assembly GCA_019973975.1. Lineage (NCBI taxonomy): Eukaryota > Metazoa > Arthropoda > Arachnida > Araneae > Nephilidae > Trichonephila > Trichonephila clavata. Next base: position 1,425 of record BMAO01033844.1, on the reverse strand, counting down.
AAGAGTGAATCAAAATAATATTTGCGATGTGGTTGAATAAGAATTTAAAATTACACTCATATATATATAATATGATCATTATATAGCGGGTATTGATAATTTAATCATGGGTTCATGGATCATTAAAGACCTGACTTGTAGAGCGGCTGATACAGTTAAATCTGTTGAGATTCAAGCTCCTCACGATTTCATGGTGTAGAGTGAGTTACATTAAAGTCACATTATAAAGCAAAACAAAGGCTAGGCGACAGAACACGTAATTTTAAGCCTCAGTCAAGTGACAAGGATGACACCTGAGCTGACACCTCCCTCTCCAAACTACCGGACAAACGGGAGGACTTTGAGCTCAATAGATGTAATATAATTCAGCCCCTTCTACACGGAGGGTCTTCAGCGGCAACAGAACATGAGCCTGGAACACTCTGGCCGTGATCATAGCCACAAGCTACCGGGCTACTTCAAGTATGGAAGTTTTAATAGTTAGGTGCCAGCTCAAGGTCGAACGTGGTTCCAAATTGTGAAATCTGCTGTCAGTAGTCATCATGTTGCTTCTAAACCAGCGTTTCTCAGACTGTGGGGCGGCCGCGGTAGCCAAGTGGTCTAGGCATCGGATCGTGGCTAGCGTGTCATGAGTTCGATCCCAGTACCACTGAAGACCCGCCGTGTAGGGGAGCAATGCACGTAAAATCTGTCGAGAGCTCAAACGTCCTCCCGTTGATGTGGTGTGGTAGATAGAAGAGAGGGGTGCCTGCTCAGGTGTCGTCCGTGTCATTTAACCATGGTTCAAAATTACGCGGACCGTCCCCAAAAGCCTTCGTGTAGCTGAACAGTGGAACGTAAATATTCACTCACTCACTCAGACTGTAGGGCTCGTCCTCCCCCCCCCAGGGGGTCGTGATAACTCTACGAGCGGGGTGCGAGTTCAAAAGATTATTTAAAAAATATTATTAATTTTATTAAAGAATTTAATAACTATATAAAATATACTTATAAATGTATCAGTACTGTACAATGTATTTTATAATTAATTTAACAATACTAAGTTAAGAACATGTTTATAATAATTACCAGTGACCCCATGGGTTTGTCATATGTAACATTATTTACAAAAATTAAAAATTATCTTGATAATTTGTACGGTGCATAATTAATCTCTTAATTGTATATTAAAAGTTAAGCGATTCGCTTTTCAATGACACGATTTTCCACGTAGGGGCACGTGTGATGTATTCGGGGGGGGGGGATGAAAAGGAATAAGTAAGTAAAACCGTCTCTGAATTAAGCAAATCCTTTGCGAATGCACACACTATCTAGGTCATTTTTATGCATTCCAAAGCCTTCGAAATATTTTTATGCATAGCATTTCACAGAGAAGATCGTACTTCGGAAGTCGTATATATACGTAAAGGGCAATCAACGCTTTGG